>JAGFNQ010010276.1:0-26682 GCA_024364735.1 Boesenbergia rotunda | reverse complement strand
CATTTTGTTGGGGGTTCTAGGACACGAAAATTCGTGTTTATATCCATTTACTTTGCAGAATTCTTCGAATCTTTGATTCTCGAATTCTCCCCCGTGGTCAGACCTAAGTCTTTTTATTTTGGTATCATTTTGATTTTCAATCAATTTGCAAAAGTTGTTAAATAGGTTCAGGGTTTCATCTTTGGTCTTTAGAAACCTAACCCAGGTGAACCTAGAGTAGTCATCAATTATCACTAAGCAGTACCGGTTTCCACTTAGTGACTTGGCTCCATGTGAATCAAAAAGGTCAAGGTGTAGGAGCTCAAGTGTGGTTTGAGTTTGATCAGATTGGATCAATTTGTGACTAGACTTGGTTTGTTTGCCTTGATTACAGGATTCACATATTAGGTTTTCATTACTCTTAATTTTAGGAAACACCCTTTACTAAGCCAAGTTGGGTAAATTTTTGAGATAGTTCTTAGATTGGTATGACCTAATCTCCTATGCCAGAGTTTCGATTGTTCTAACTGTTTAACATGCATTTGGGTATAAGGGAAGATTTATAGTATATACATTGTTTTTCCTAGTGCCCTTAAGCATGATTTCTGAGTCTTGTGCGTTTCTAATTAGGCAGTTAGAATTGTTGAACGTAACTAAATAACCAGAGTCACATAACTGACTTATGCTAAGTAAGTTAAAATTAAAGTTTTCTACTAATAGAACTTTCTTAATAATGAAATTGGATTTAAGTTCAATATTACCTGACCCAATTACCTTGAGTGTGGCATTGTTACCAAATGCTACTGAGCCCAGGTTTTTGAACTTGAGTTTGGTGAACTTCAATTTGTCCCCAGTCATATGTCTGGAGCACCCGCTATCTAACATCCATTGGTCCAAATCTTTATGTTCCTACACATAAAGAATTTTTGATGATTTGGATCCAATTTGAGTTAGGGATAGCTTAGATTGAGTTTCACTTCCTAGTCTGTCTCACCCCAGTCTAGGGTTTTCAATCACGTTAACCTTAAGGTTTTTGTGAGACAGGTTTGAAGGTAAAAGTTAATTTTGAAAGGGAATTTTCATTTATTTTGAAAAGATATTTACCTTTGAAAACAGATTAAGTGTTTTTCAAAAAGATAATTAGTTTGAAAAATAGAGGTTTTGAAAAACAGTTTAGAATCTATAATTATTTGAAATTTGAGTTAGATTCGAATTTGACAAAAGTTAACTTGAATTTGAATTTCAGAAATTGGCTTCCAGGTCTTGGCGAGGCACTAGGCCTTCTTTGGCCGAAGCCTTATGGGATCATCCACCCTTTCCTTGACAAAGCCTTTTAATGAAATTTCATTTTCAAATTAAATTAGGTCATTTTCTGGTCTAACTAGCTTGGGTCTTGGATCGATAGCTTCGGCTAGTTTCGCCAAATTGGCTTCCCTAACGTACTATCATCTCACCTCCTCCCAATACTATGTTTTCAATTTTCAAGTAATTTTAGTCCTTAAATCTAAGAATTCCTTAAATCTAAGCATGGCAACTTGCAAGTAATTAAATAAACACACAATCAATCAATTAAAAAAAAACTATCTAATTATAAAAATTGTTTTGATTTTGGCTCCCCCTGGACTATAGCCTCTATATGGGTTAGGCAAGAGGTGAATCTTGTCCTTGGGGATCCAAAATTGATTTGAACCAGTTGGTTTAGTCAGGCACAGTTTTGGCACCCATGCCTGAACCTTAGGTCTTGACTGGTTCAGTACAGCAAAGTAAGATCTTTGCCGAGATTTGGTTCTATAGCCAAGTCCGGATCGGTTTAGAACAGACTTCTGTTTTCCCAGAATCATATCAAGATTCTTGGAACCAGAAGTGAATCGTTCTAAAGCTGTTCTTAAATCCTTGACTTGAGTTTTCAAGGAGAAATTCTCTGATTCAAGTTTCTCAACTTGATCAGGGTTTTCTTCCTGAATTTTCTCAGTTAAGGAATTAGAATCAGCTCCCTCTTTCAGGAGTTTTACTTCCTGTCGGAGGGACTCGATTCGGAGTTTGGCTTTCGCCAAATCTCGGGATAGATAAGAAATAAGAGAATTTAATTGCGATTTTGAAAAACCCGTTACCTTTATTTCGCCGTCTTCGGAGAATGTCAGCTTGCCGTCGTCCCGTTCCGAGTCTGAGTCAGTCTCGATTTGATCCGAAGCGGTCAGGGCTAGAAGATTGGACTGCGGTGCTTCTTCTTCTTCTTCTGAGGAAGACTCGTCCCAGGTTGCTTGGAGTGCCTTCTTCTTTCTGTTCTTTTTGGACTCCTTTAGACTTGGACATTCAGTCTTATAGTGGCCCTTCTTCTTGCATTCGTAGCAGGTTACGTTGGGCTTTTGTTTGTCAGTTGCCGGTTCATCTTGTCCGTCCTTTCTTCGGCTTGTTCTCCGTGTGTTAGTTTGGTTCTTCAACTTTTTGTAGTAGCTTCGAGCTAGCCGGACCAGTTCTGATTGATCTTTTTCTTGATCTTCTATTTCTGAATCTGAGGTAGATTCAGGTTCAACTTGAATTTTCTTCTTGGTCATTTTCCCTGTTTTCCCTGCAAAAAAGGCTATACTTTTCTCGACCAAATTGGAGTTAGTCTGTTCATGCAGCTCAAGTTCAGAAAATAACTCATCTAGCTTAATTTTTGAAAGATCCCTAGAGACCTTGTATGCATCTACCATAGATGCCCACAAGGTGGTCCTAGGGAATGCGTTTAGGGCGTACCTTATCAGATCACGGTTTTGAACCTGGTGACCTATTGCGTGAAGACCATTCATCAGCTCCTGGATTCTGGCGTGGAGCTGGGCTGCTGTCTCGTTATCTGCCATTTTGATAGTGAAGAGCTTGTTCAGTAGCAAGTCTCGTTTGCTGATCCTTGTATCTGAAGTTCCTTCGTGGAGTTCAATCAATTTAGCCCATAGTTCCTTTGCACTTTTGAAGGGTCCTACGCGGTTCAGCTCTTCTTTCGTTAGTCCACATTGTAGAGTCTGGGTTGCTTTGGCGTCAGCTTCAATCTTTCGTTTAAGGGCAGTGTCCCATTCTGAGTAGTCTTGTGGTACACCTTCAGCATTGGTGGGAATCATCAGTCCAGACTGGATGATTATCCACATTTCCACCTGAGTTTTCAGGTGGACCTCCATTCGACTTTTCCAGTAGGGAAAGTCTTCTCCACTGAAAAGTGGAGGTCTGGCGGTGCTAAATCCTTCTTGGATAGACATTTGTTACTGAAATAAAAGTAAACAAAAAAATGTTTCCAAGACTTGGTCTTGGATTAGTAGTGCGGGAAGAAATAATCAAACACAGATTTCAAGGGGTGTTGCACCAACCTTGAGATAAAAACTCGAACGAAAAAAATTTTTATTTTAAACAAAAATGAGAGAAGAAAAAAAAATCCGAAAAATATTCAAACTGGTGGTTGCACCAGATTTGACTTCCCCGCTCTGATACCACTTGTTGGATCGAGAAATGCGAGAGAGGGGGGGTGAATGTCGCAATTCGTTCGGATTTCGTAAAGAGCAATTGCGTAGCGGAATAATCAAAATCAGACAATGCGAACACCAAGATTTTTACTTGGTTCGGAGCCTAGGTCGACTCCTACTCCAAGGCCCACGGTCGTTGACCGTTTTCTGCGGGCAATTCTATAAGTTCGCAAAGTTTACAAATAGATTTTACAATAAGGCAGAAAAGTAAACTTTAAATACAGAGCTCTTCGTTACCGACGTCCGGTGTAGATCAAAGTTGCGGAGCAGCAGGACGTCGTCACTTGAGTTGGAAGATTTCTGAAGCGTGTCGCGGAAGCAGAAGAGCACAGAAGCGTCGAAACAATTGATGTTCTTTGAAGAGGGTCGAGGCCCTCTTTATATAGGGCAGGGGGCGCCCGACATGCTCGGGGCGCCCCCCACGTGGCTGCAGATCCGGCGATGCTCCAGTCAAAGCTGATCTCGTTATCTTCGGGATAACAGTTGACTGGGGCGCCCGACGCGCACGGGGCGCCCGATTGACCGGTCAAACTTTATCACCGAGGCTTCGCGAGGGTGAGCTGCGGCCGCCTTCAGTGGCGTGGCACAGTGGGCGCCCGAGACACGCGGGGCGCCCGACATGCGGGGCGCCCGACACACGCGGGGCGCCCGACATGCGCTGCTGTTGGGGCGTTTACCTCTTTGCTGACTTTGGGTTGACTCTGGGGCGCCCGACACATCCGGGGCGCCCTACTCAGCTACGGCCTCACTCCTTTGAGGCTCTCTGAGCTGCAGAAACACAGTCCTTCGGTCCTGCATCCAGGGTTAGTCCAAAACAGCAAATAATAAGTTAGTTAAAACAGCCTTAGCTGTCTTGGTTCTGACTTTGGATCTCCAAAATGGAGCCCTAGGTCGAACCGACGCCTAATGTTCCCTCGAGGGGAACGCGTCCTCACCTACTCCTCTCGGGAGAGTTTTACCTGGTGCCAACCGGATCCTCCAGTTGGACTTTTGCCCAGCAGTCCTTCGCCAGGTCTTGAGTTACCAAGCTTCCCTTCGCTTGGTGCCTAGCAGCCCTTCGCTAGGTTTTTTCTTCTGGCAGCCCTTCGCCAGTGCCTAGCATTCCTTCGCTAGGGCTTGTCCTGTCTGGCAGTCCTTCGCCAGTGCCTAGCATTCCTTCACTAGGGCTTTTCCTGTACACTCAAGTAGCATTGTTAGATAACAAATAACCCTTAACTTTTGAACCTTTTTGCCAATATCAAAACACAGGTTTGACTTGGGTGCATACTGCACCAACAGGAGCTTCTTCCCATATTTATCTCTCGGGACTTCAAATGGCTCTTCTAGCGCGATCATGAAATTTCAATCCATGCCGAACTAGCTATGTCTTTGTCTGCATCCTCCAATACTCAAAACTCTCACGGTCGTAGTGAGGTGGAACATTGATATCGTCCCCCAATCTTTCTTCGATCGCCATTTCCTCTAGCTTTTTGCTCTCTCGGCGGATAGTCCATAGATGAGCGAACCTCGCTCTGATACCACTTGTTGGGACCTTTGTTGAGGCAATCTGTGGTCCGGAGTGACCAAGTGTTTTGATGTTTGGGCAAAGGGTTTACGTTAGGTTTACCCTTGTGTTCTTATATATGTATGTTGAGTGTGCAGGTTGTACAGGTTACACATATGGACTTGACTGGACGGCCTCGGTACGGTGAAGGGTGGCATGGAGACAAGATGGAGGCTTGTGTGCACCCGAGGGACCTTGGAGAGTAGGGACGATGAGCGGAGGAGTGCGGACTTCGAGGCATGCATGAAGGATGGCATAGAGCCAAGCTGGAGGCTTGCGTGCATCCGAGGGACGGGAGCCGAAGATGAAGAGGGCGCGAAGGCAACAGTCGAGGCTGCTGTGGAGGAGTCAGTCGAGTCGTGAGGGTACGCGTGCTGTGTGATTGTACTCGGGAAATCCTAGGGTTCGAGTGCGGAGTGGAATGTACTCGGGAAGGGTAACCTTAGGTATGTGAGTAGACCAGACTGATGAAACTCACAGAAGGGTCTCAGCTTTGTTGGGACCGGGTGCATGTTGACATGGATGCGGGTTCGTAATTTTATAATTAATTACGTGCAACGGAAGGTTTAACATAAATAATTTCTCAAATTATTTAACCACACATCTAAGCATGCAACCTTATCTTATGTAGACATGATTATATATTTAAATTTTGCAGAAACGTAAACTAATTTACTTATTACCTCGCGTAACTCAAAGGAAAGGACGAGATCCAACCGTAAGCGTCCCTCGGAAGCTCCGCCTCTATTCGTGTCCACGCCGAGTATCTTCGGGATGACTTTGCAAAGTCACGAGTTTCGTGTTCTCGAGAACTACTAGATTCTCCGAGAACGCGACACGAAAAACCAAGAGAGAAGTAATCACATCGGAAAACTCACCACCAAGGTTGGCCGGAATCACAATTCCGGTGAGGAGGAGGAAGATGACTTGCGCCCAATCCTAAGCTGATGATGGCCGGAGAGGAAGATCGTCCCAACGGAAGAACTTCGTCGCCTCGGTGCTTCTCCTTGTGCTCACGGCAAGAAGAAGGGAGAGGCCGACCAAGAGAAAGAAGGGAGGAGAGGGAGAGAGCCCAAGCAAAAATACTTTGATTATTTCGAATGATCTCCAAGCCTTGCCTTGGGTCCTTTATATAGTGGCCTCTCAACCGCTAAGTCTCCTTTTTCTTATGGAATAAATTTTTATAAGAAATTTATCATATAAATTTTCTATGACTTATTCCATCATGCCAAGTCTTGATTTTATATCATGGTTAAAATCATATTTTAATTCATGATAAATATCAACCAAGTCTCCTTTTTCTTATGGAATAAATTTTCATAAGATATTTATCATATAAATTTCTTTATCATGGTAAATCAATGCATGATTGATTTTATAAAATAAAATAAACCAATCCATGGTTCATTTTAATTTCCATGAAAAATAAATTTCTTTATATAAATTTTTTTATCATGGTAAATCAATCCATGATTGATTTTATAAAATAAAATAAACCAATCCATGGTTCATTTTAATTTCTATGAAAAATAAATTTTATATAAATTTCTTTATATAAATTTCTTTATATAAATTTCTTTATCACGGTAAATCAATCCATGATTGATTTTATAAAATAAAATAAACCAATCCATGGTTCATTTTAATTTCCATGAAAAATAAACCAAACCTTGGTTTATAAAAAAATTTATATCATCCATAATTTTATAAAACAAACCATACTTCATTTATTTTATAAATTGAACCAAACAATTTGGTTCCCTCCCTTTGTTGTGGCCAAAGAGGGTGGGGACCCTCTTTGGCCGGCCTATCCAGGCCACGCCCCAATGAATTAAACTCATTTAATTCATCCATTAAGTCTTCAAAAGACTTAGCCATTTTACGCTTCCGATGCGTCTCTGAAAAATTCAGATTCGACTTATCGTTTGGCTCAACCAAACCTAATCTCTCTTGATTGGAAAATCCAATTTTCAACTCGTTTTAAATCCCTCGAATTACTCGTAGTGCGTGTGACTAAATAGGCTTTCGATTTATGTTGGCCGTTTATAATTAACCAATTATAGAATGATCATGAGTGACACCTAGTAGTACATCATGATCCCCAATTAATCGAAAGATCAACGGTTGACCTCAGAAATAATTCTGAAACCCTTCATCAGCTATAATGAATCGTGCCCCATTCCCTTCACCATCTTATACCCACTTGGTTCAGGACATAGTCTATGTGTGTCAGTCTCCACTAGGTTGCCTACGTCACACCTAGCCCAAGTAATGTTTTCTCATCCTACGGATTCTAATTACTCTCATGTATCTAAGAGATTCATACTTTGAACATGTCATGTTCTGGCCATAGGCTTCGAGTAACAATTCAACGATAGACCTTGAGTATACATCTCCTCGCAAGGAGTGGTGAATCCTTTGTAGGTTGTTCAAACATCTTCGGGCACTTCGGCTTATACCCAATCATCCTGGGTCCACACCTCCTTGGAGATGCTTGCTTAAGATGTCAAAGTATAAGTCTCCATGACCAAGATGACTTGAACACCGTAAGTCAAAGGAACATCGCACTTAAGCTGCAGTAAGAACTTCACTGACATATCTATATGTAGACTACCATATGAAGTTTTACAGCCAGTCACTCCAATGAACTAGTTCCCTTAACTAGCATTCATGTTTATCTCCGGACATCCCAATGTCACCAGCCAGTGAGAATCAGCTGATTAGAGAATAACCCATGCTAGTCTCAACAGAATTGATAGTGTCCGTATTTATCAATTCATCGACTAGGGACAATTTCAATACTTCACAATTGCACATGTAGAGATAATCACTAGTTGTGAATTCATCACAAATTCTCTCATGCTGTGAATTGTATTGTAGACATTCAGTAAATAAGTTTAAGATCTCAATCAAATACATAAACATGTATACTCAAATAGTGAATATTCATTTATTAAAATAAATGATTACAATCATAAGACGATTGCCTTAGGATATTTTTCTCATATCACTAACAAGCTTGGGACCAGTCGACTGCCCTGGGGGCAGTCGACTGGTAGGTGGCTGATGAGTTGGCTGAGAATTCGAACGTTGGGGTGTAACGGTCGAATATCAGTGGCACCAGTCGACTGGCCTGGGAGCAGTCGACTGGTGGTGAGGGTTTCAACCCGAGTCCTATTTAAAGAGGACTTCGTGGTGGCTGAGATTCTTGACGAAACTCGCTTGGGTAAAGTAGTTAGTAGTCTCTTGTGCTCAGATAGCATCCGAAGTATTGTGACGAGGTTTCTCCACCCACAAGGAGCGACAGAATTAGCCGGAGGTTATCCGTAGCGTGATCCACCGACGGATTCTTGGATTAGTCACCCGTCCGGGGTGGATACCAAGTAAATATTCCGTGTTAGCATTGGTTAGTATTTGTCTGATTGTTTTTATTTTATATTCCGCTGCGCTAACAATCTTGTAGCGAAAATGTCGAAAAAGTGCTATTCACCCCCTCTAGCAATGTCTTCGATCTATCAATTGGTATCAGAGCGAAGGACCGCTCTCGCTGGACTAATCGCTAAGGGAGCATACGCTAGAGGAAGAATGTAAATGGAAGACAAACTTGGGGAAGATATCTACACTCTACCGCCCTACGATCATCAAGATTTCGACTTTTGGAAAGCGAGAATGGAGGCATGCTTCGGAATGGAGGGGAACCTTCGGATCGCGCTTGAAGAGCCCTTCGAGATTCCAAAGGATAAGCACGGGAAGAGGCTTAGACCTAGGTATTACAATCAAGAGCAATAAGAACAAGCAAGGGCAAATGAAAAGGTAATGAGTATATTGATTCATATTGTGCCTAACAAAATTTTGAGTTATGTAGGGGCATACCAAAATGCATGTGAATTGTGGAGCAAATTGAAAGAATATCATGAAAGTCCTACACAAGTTCAAGAGCCCAAGGAGAAAAGTCAATTGAGTCAAGAAGAAGAAGAAGGAAAGGAAGTATCTGCATCTTCAAGTGAGGGAGAGAGTGAAAGATCATCAACCTCCTCAAGAAATGTCTCGGTCGCTTTTGATCTCTTCAATTTCGGGATCAGCTTTGACCGGGGCGCCCGGATTGACCGGGTCAAACTTCTATCTTCTTGGCTTCGAGGGGAGCTGCTTCGGTGGCTGTCACTGGGGGCGCCCGCAGTGCAGGGGGCGCCCGGGAGCAGCGGGGGCGCCCGGGAGCACGGGGGCGCCCAGGAGTTGTACTGTCGAAGCCTGTTTTTGTAACTTGTGTTTTGTGTTCACCATGGGGGCGCCCGGGACACTCCGGGCGCCCTGGTCTGCTGTTGCCTCATTCCTTTGAGGCTCTCTGAGCTGCAGACACACGTTCCTTCGGTCTTGCATCCAGGGTTAGTCCAAAACACAATGAAACAATAAAATATTTATTTATACAGCCTTAGCTGTCTTGGTTCTGACTTTGGGTCTCCAAAATGGAGCCCTAGGTCGAACCGACGCCTACTGTTCCCTCGATGGGGAACGCGTCCTCACCTACTCCTCTCGGGAGAGTGTACCTGATGCCAACCGTTCCTCTGGTTGGACTTTTGCCTGACGGTCCTTTGCCAGGTCTTGGATGCCGAGCTTTCCTTCGCCCGGTGCCTAGCATTCCTTCGCTAGGGCTTCAGTCCCAAGCTGTCCTTCGCCTGGCGCCTAGCAATCCTTCGCTAGGGCTTGGATACTGGCAGTCCTTCGCCAGTTGCCTAGCAGTCCTTCGCTAGGGCTTTGTCTTTGCACACTTGAGTAACAACATTAGATCACACACAATACTTAACTTTGAATCCTTTGCCAATATCAAAATAAGGTTCGATATGGTGCTTCCTGCACCAACACTCTCTACACTCATTTCAATTCCATTTAAATCTAACATGAAGTGTAGGATTGGAGAAGCCCACGAGAAAAGAAAGAAAATCCGATGCTTTACATGTGGTGAGCTAGGGCACTACCACACCAAGTGCCCAAAGAAAGGTGAGCTAAAGAAAATGGAGCACTTGAGGAGATGGGAGAAAGAGCAAAGAAAGAAGAGGAGCTCACATCAAGGAGGGACTACAAAGGTAAGAGAGATAATTCCTAACCCTAGGGTAAAATGTAATTTAATTTCAAGTTCCTCATTACATATTAGAAATAATGTCAATCATCCCTCCATGCATGCTAGATTTAATGAAAAATGCTTAATGGTGTATAATTTTGGATTTAAGTATAATGATAGGACTAGGAGTAACAAGGTAGATCAAAATCCTAGGAGAAGCATACATCATGATTAACCCAAGACCTCTAGACCTAAGGATCATGACACTAATCCCAAAAAGGGAAAGAATGTGCCTAGGAAAATGGGTAGTCCTGGGAATGTCCAAGGTGAACATATGGGTTCTAAGGTTAGAACTCTAGAAAGGGAAAATCAAGCCTTGAGGGCAAGACTTGATACATTAGAAAAGACCCTAGAAAGATTCACGGTTGGATCTAAGGGCTTAGACATGGTGTTGGGTAGTTTAAAACCCAACTATGATAGTTCGGGTTTGGGTTACCGGTCTAAGACCTCCAAGGTCAACAAAAAGAAATATGCTAGGAAGATATATGATCATGGCAAGAAGGAGAAGTCCAAGGATGGCACGGGGGTGCCATTCAAAGGTAAAAACAATAACTTAACCAAGGACAAGGTGTCCAAGGTTAAGAAGGTCAATTTTGTAGGCTAAGAATCACCGGTGTCACACCGGTGTAGTCTAGTGTGGATTGAGTCACCTAGGGAGGTGGCTAGGGCTAAGAGCTCAAGGGAGAACTCTAGGAGCCTTTGGAATATTTGGTGAATGGATCTTAGGAGGGTTCCTTCTAGAGGTCTAGATGGACCATAGGATGTGCCAAAAGAATTGGAGATGGACTTGAGTCTCAATTATTGGGTTTTGACACGGTGTTTTTGAGTTTCATGCATGGAAATATGACATTGGGACCATATTGCATGAAAATTGGTTTTTGATGTGTAATTGCCATGTAAATCAATGCTAGGGATGCGTTGTGGGTTGGCATGAGCAAAGATATCAAGAGGAAATCAAAACTAGGGCTTTAGGTCAAGGTTTGATTGAAGTTTTTAGTTAGTGTTGGGTTTTGTGTCAAACATGGGAATGATGATAGATATATTTTGGAATGTATTTTTCCCAAGTAGGTATGGGTACCACAAATGTCTCTACAAAATTTGGGAATTTTTGGAGATTTATGAAATTTCTGGCGTATTTCTGAATTTCGTCAGAAAGGCTAAAATTCTAATTTTCAGAGTATCAGTCGACTGCCCCTGACTTTTGTATCAGCAGCTGGGTATGTGTCCAAATGATGCAAAACAAGTGTATGGGGGCTAGTACACATTGTTTATGGTCATTGAGGATTAAAAGAACCGATAATTGGGATATTGTTGGATTCTTTTTGATGTTAGGCAAAGGGGGAGAAGTGTTGGGTTTAAGTTGGGAAACCAAATACACTTTTGCTAGAAACCCTAGGTTTAGGGGAAGCTAAGATAAAGGGGGAGCATGGTTGCTCCATCCTTGGCATAAGGGAAATCTTGGAGAGTTTCTTAAAAAGCTTTTGTAAGTCCAATGTAGAGGGAGCTTTGGAAAAGCTATAAAAAACCCGTGAAAAGTCCTAACTTGGAGGGTTAGGTATGAAAAATCCTAACTTGGAGGGTTAGGTGTGAAAAATCCTAACTTGGAGAGTTAGGTGTGGGATGCCTTGGGATATGATCCATTTTTGCATTGCATATGCACTATTTTGCTATTTGACTACTATGTTGTTTCCCTAACTTAAACGTATTACCAAACATCAAAAAGGGGGAGATTGTTGAGGCAATATGTGGTCCGGAGTGACCAAGTGTTTTGATGTTTGGGCAAAGGGTTTAAGTTAGGTTTACCCTTGTGTTCTTATATGTGTAAGTTGAGTGTGCAGGTTGTACAAGTTACACATATGGACTTGACTGTGAAGGATCGTCTAGGCGTGCAAGGGGGGGGGGGTGAATGCACTTTTTCGTTTCTTTGATCTCTACAGAATTGTTAGCGCAGCGGAAATAATATGCAAATGAAAAATAATTACAATGCTAACACTTATCGTTTACTTGGTATCTACCCAGATGGGTGACTAGTCCAAGGATCCACGCCGCGAGCACCACTTTTCACTATCGAAAACTCTCCTTGAGGTGGAGAAACCTTTACAGTCGATCTTCCTCTTTTCAGAATACAGAAGAATACAAGAGAGGAAATGGAAAATGCTCTTCAGACGAGCAGTACTTCGACTTTGTACGGAACCGTACCGTGCACGTCCAAAAAGGTGCTCCTTTTATAGGTGAAGAGGACAGACTCGCAATCTGTCCAGCCCCGCACTAGTCGACTGCCCCAGGGGCAGTCTACTGGCCTAACATTAATTGCTAGCCAACGACTACTTTTTTTTTTGGGTATACCAGTTGACTGCCCAAATGCCAGTCGACTGCCCCAAGGCCAGTCGACTGCCCTGCCTCACAGCTCAGCTCCAGCCACTCCGGACCTTCTCTTTCGCGTGTGCCTTCAAGTCTACTCCCTTGGCTCGCCCCTTGAAGTTCTCTTCCTCTGGCTATTGTCCCTCGGATGCGCACGCAAGCCTTCCCTTGGCTTGCCTCCATTCCACCCTTCGTGTGCCCTTGAAGTCCACTTCCCGGCTTGCCCTTGGAGCTCTCCTCCCTTGGCTCTCGTCCCTCGGATATGTCCACCATGTGTGATTCTCCAAGTCCTGCAAACTCAATCACACACATCAAATACAACATAACACTCTATCCTTAAACATATTTACACACACGCATCAAAACCATGATCTTCCAATCATTTAAGAGTCGATTGCCTCAACAATCTCCCCCTTTTTGATGTGTGACAATATGTTTAAGTTAGAGATAAATAACAGCCATAATAACAATAGCAACATATAGCAATTGAAAAGGCATAAGACATAGTAACCCTAAGAGGTACCCTCCCCCTTAACCCATGCCTTCTCCCTTTTTTCAATTTAAATCATAATCTAGGTTAAGTTCCACTTAACACTTAATAGACTTAAAAATGTAAGACATATCAGTACCTAAGAGGTAACCTCCCCCTTAATCCATGTCTTCTCCCCATTTTTAATCATTCAAGGTTTAAGTGAGAAGAAAAATCTTAAACCATCCATTCAAGTTAAAATTCTAACTTAAACCACCCATTCTCCCCTTTTGACACCATCAAAATGATTGCCTCAAGCAACCCAAACCTAGGACATCAAACGTGAGAATAATTGATTTCTGAAATTTCTGACAGCAGCTGAAAACACACGTGCCAGTCGACTGCCCATGGGGCAGTTGACTGACACGCCATCAGTCTGAATTTTCAGCTTTTCTGTCGAATTTCAGAAACTCTCAGAAAATTTCAGAAAATTCCAAAAATTATAAAATTTTGCATACATGTTTGAAATGATATACTCTATCAGGAAAAATATTAATTCATATAAAATTTTAAACATGCATGACTTTTGATAAAAGTCCAAAAGTTTTGAAAACCACTACATTTTGTATCAAACTTTGAATCCAATTTTGCAATCCTATGACTTTTAAAAGCATGACAAAGTATATAAGCCATAAAATGGTTTTCAAAAGTTTAAAATGTCCAACTATGATCTTTAGGCAAAGTGTCCATTGATTAAACACTTGTCTTCCCCATAGTTGGTCTAATTTTGATATTTTGATACTTTTAATGGTTCAACAATGTGCCACAAGTACAAGTGAACCAAATGTATCACCCTAATGGATCAAGCACCCTTTTTCAAAGCTAATAACTCCAAGTTCATCCTATACTTCCACAAAACACATTCCAAGGCCTCTTCTTGAGGATGTAAATTCTGATTCGGGAAGAGGCTTGGTAAAGATGTCGGCTAGGTTCGACTTTGATTCAACATAGTGTAGTTCTATGTCTCCCCTTGCCACATGATCTCTAATGAAGTGATGTTTCACGTCAATGTGTTTTGTCCTAGATTGGTGAACCGGATTTTTGGTCAAATTGATTGTACTTACATTATCACACAAGACTTTGACCTTGGTGTAATGTAGCTCATAATCCTCTAAGGTGTGCATGATCCAAAGGAGTTGGGAAACACACCCACCCATTGCCACATATTCTGCCTCCGTTGTTGATAGGGCAATGCATGGTTGTTTCCTACTACTCCAACTAACTAGGGAAGACCCAAGGAATTGACAACCTCCACTTGTACTCTTCCTATCTAGCTTCCTACCCGCATAGTCCGAGTCGGTGTATCCAATTAGATCAACACTAGGGGTTCTAGGATACCAGAGTCCGACATTGAGGGTACCTTTTACATACCTTAAGATCCTCTTGACTACAACTAAATGTGACTCTTTGGCACAAGATTGGTACCTTGCACACATACCTACCGCAAAGTGTATGTCGGGTCTACTAGCGGTTAGGTATAGGAGGCTACCAATCATTCTTCTATATTGCTTAGAGTCTACCATTTTCCCTTCAAGGTCACTATCCATTTTGACATTGGTTCCTATGGGTGTAGATGCTACCTTAGTATTTTCTAAACCAAATTTCTTTAACATCTCCTTAGCATATTTTGTTTGAAATACATGTGTCCCTTCATTTGTTTGCTTAACTTGAAGGCCTAAAAAGAAGGTTAACTCTCCTACAAGACTCATCTCAAATTCATCTTCCATACACTTGATGAATTCTTGTAGGAAGTCATTATTTGTTGACCCAAAGATGATATCGTCTACATAGACTTGGGCAACAAATATGTCTTTATCCTTAGATTTTAGGAACAATGTAGGGTCAATTGTTCCTCTCCTAAACCCCTTAGACACTAAAAATGAAGAAAGCCTTTCATACCAAGCCCGAGGGGCTTGTTTCAATCCATATATGACTTTTCTTAATTTGAACATGTGTCTTGGATAGTTTGGGTCCTCAAACTCGGGGGGTTGTTCTACATAGACCTTTTCCTTAATGATTCCATTAAGGAATGCCGACTTCACATCCATTTGGTGATGTGTGAAACCCATGTGAGCGACATAGGCTAGCAGAATTCTAATTGATTCTAACCTAGCTACGGGGGCATAAGTCTCATCATAGTCTAGTCCCTCAACTTGGTTAAACCCCCTAGCTACCAATCTAGCCTTGTTCCTAGTGATTTTACCTTGGTCATCTAGTTTGTTCCTAAAGACCCATCTTGTGGTTACAATGGTGCAATCATTGGGCCTAGGAACTAACTCCCAAACTTCACTTCTCTCAAATTGATTTAGCTCTTCTTGCATGGCTAAAACCCAATCAACATCTCCCAATGCTTCATCAATGGTCTTGGGTTCTAATTGGGAGATTAGAGCTATTTGACTAGTTTGATCCCTAAAATAGGACCTAGTCCTTACTCCTTGTGCTACATCACCTACTATTTGGTCAATAGGGTGATCATGGTGACATCTCAAAGGTCTAGAGGTTGTGGGTTCATTTACTCATTCTTCCTCATCCTCTAGGGTACTTCTTACTCCCCCTTGATCATTGCCCTCCAAATGAAGGTCTTGGATTCTTTGGGCAAGGAGTTAGACCTCCTCTATATCCTTGTCAATTGAGGCTTTTCTAGGGTAGGTACAACTTGTTTCATCAAATTTAACATTCGAAGATTCCTCAATCACTTTTGTCCTTTTGTTGTAAACTCTATAACCCCTACTAGTCAAAGAGTACCCTACTAGAATTCCTTCGTCGGCTTTTGACTCAAACTTCCTTAGGTCATCTTTGGTATTTAAGATGTAGACTTTACATCCAAAGATCCTAAAATAGTGAACTTGAGGTACCCTTCCATTCCATAGTTCAAAAGGTGTTTTTCCTAGGAACCTATGTACCAACACCCGGTTTTGAATATAGCAAACGGTTAACCGCTTTGGCTCAAAAATAGCTAGGAAAGGAATATGCATTAAGCATAGTCCTAACAGCTTCTTGTACGACTCGGTTTCTCCTCTCCACTACCCCATTTTGTTGAGAAGTCCTTGGGCATGAGAATTCATGCTTGTACCCATTTTCAACACAAAATTGTGTGAAACTTGCGTTTTGGAACTCCCCACCGTAGTCACTCCTAATTCGGTTTATTTTGATTTGTTTTTCATTTTCTACCCTTTTACTAAATCCTTTAAAAATCTCTAGGGTATCATCCTTATGATTCAAGAAATAAACCCATGTAAACCTAGAAAAATCATCTACTATGACTAGGCAATAATTACTTCCTACAAGTGAGGGAGTGCTATGACAATCAAATAGATATATATGCAAAAGTTCTAATGGTAATGAAGTAGTGGTTAGGGTTTTACCTTTGTGTGATGCTTTTGATTGCTTACCCTCTTGGCATGCATCACACAACTTGGTCTTCTCGTACTTGATCATTGGTAGCCCCTTCACCAACTCTTCCTTGGCCACTCTTGCAATGCTTCTCATGTTGACATGTCCAAGTCTCCGGTGCCACAACCATCCTTCTTCTTCTTTGGACATGAAACACTTAGTAACATTGTTAGTAGCATAAGTAAGATCAAGATAATATAAATTTGCCTCTCTAAACCCTTCTAATATGATAGTATTTGATTCATTATGCCTTATTATACATTTCCTAGCATGAAATTCAACTCTAAAACCGGCATCACATAATTGACTTACACTTAATAAATTGAACTTCATATCATTGATTAGAAGTACCTTATGTATGGAAATGGTGGAAGATACCTTAATTATGTCGGGACCGATTGGCGGGCTAGAGGGGGGGTGATTAACTCCGATCTGCTTCGTGATGATTTGTCACGGCGGAAGACTCGAGCAAACGCTAACACAAGGATTTACTTGATATCCACCCCGGTCGGGTGACTAATCCAAGGATCCACTCTCCTCACACTCTCATACACTATGAAAGTCTCCTTCTTGAGGTGGAGAAACCTCTTACAAGCTTACAACAAGATACAACAAGGATCTAAGCAAATTCAAAAAGAAATCTTACAAGATTTACAATAAATAAACTCTCTTTGCTTTCCTTGCTATCTTCAAGCTTGTGATTGCCTCTAGAACCTTGGAAATGCAGCAGCAATGTCCTCCAAGGCTTCCCTTGAAATGACAATAATGTTGGAGAAGAAGAGGAGAAGAGCTGCGGCCAAAAACCTGCGCGAAAGACCTTATACCCGACGCCTAGGGTTTGGTAATCGATTACCCAATCGATTACCACGTAGGATTTAGCCGTTCAACGGCTAGTTTTCGAACCGTAATCGATTAGCCAATCGATTACGGGTGGCCTGAATCGATTACCCAATCGATTCAGAGCCTCACTGTCTTCTCGCACAAACCTCCGTGATCGATTGCCCTAATCGATCAAGAGACACCTCAATCGATTGGAGAATCGATTAAGAGAAGGCTGAATCGATTACCCAATCGATTCAGCTGCCTTCTGTCCTCTCGCATAAACCTCCCGAATCGATCAACTGATCGATTCACCCAATCGATTACCCAATCGATTGAGTCCAACCTAACTTGTTTCCATCAAGGTTCGTAGAATCGCGATCCTATACAGGATCGATTTGGGATCAGGATCGGATCGATCAGGATCGAATCGTAAAATCGTACGATCCTAGTAAAAACCCTTAAAATGAAAGAAGATACAATTTCTATTAACATTGTAATGATAATAATCACGTTCAACTTCAAAAATATTTCATTGATTACAAATGATCCAATTTAATTGTCAACCTATTAGATAATAGACATCTAAAAATTTATCATTTTAGGAAAAAGATATAACATAATATTATTGATAAAAAACTAACTAAAAATAAGTAAACAGATGTTTAAATAATCTTAAAACTCTAACACTAACTCTATAAAAGATAAAAAATATAATAATAAAAAGATTAAAAATCTTCTAGGCCTCTGAAATGACTTTAAATAATATTTTTTGAAATTTAACCTTAAAAATAACTATAGATCTTTGAATGAGTTTCGATTTCATATATTATACATCACGTAGTTGAATCTGAATCAAAAGTTATGACCTTTTAAAACTTTCACCGATCCTGTTCCGATTCTACTACGATCCTGTTCGATCCTATACGATTCTGTACGATCCTGTCCGATCCTACGATTCTACGATCCTACGATCCTACCGATCCTGCTGCGGAAATCGATTTTGCACGTTTCTGGATCGATTTGTGATCTAGGATCGTAGGATCGTACGATCCTACGATCCAGGATCGCAGGATCGTACGATCCTACGATCCAGGATCGCGATTTTGCAAACTATGGTTTCCACAAGTATAGGATCCCCTACCAAGTGTCCAGTCAACCCCGTTGTCCAACTTGGATTTCTCCTGCCTAGCTCCCAGCTCGGACTTACCCTGGTTCCCAACCAGATTCGCCTAACCCTCGAGTTAGGTCTAGTCTCTCGGTAGACTTCCACCTTGTCAGCATGCGATCTCCCCGATCCATCTGGACTTCACCTAGTCCCACTAGATCTTTTCCCATGCCAGCGTACGATCTCCCCGATCTACCTGGGCTTCACCTAGTCCCACTAGGTCTTTTCCCATGCCAGCGTACGATCTCCCCGATCTACCTGGACTTCACCTAGTCCCACTAGGTGTGCCTAGTCCTACTAGGTCTTTTCCCATGGCAGCGTACGATCTCCCTGATCTACCTGGACTTCACCTAGTCCCATTAGGTCTTTTCCCATGCCAGCGTACGATCTCCCCGATCTACCTGGACTTTACCTAGTCCCACTAGGTCTTTTCCGAGTCAAGCCTCTAGTCAACCTTGACCCACTTGACTCACGCGACATTCAAACATCATTATCAAACATCGAAACATACGCCCATACCATAAGCTTACCAAGCTTATTAGACCTAAGCTCACCCAAGCTTAGTCAAACTAGGTCAACCAAGATTGCACCAACAATCTCCCCCTTTTTGATGTTTGATAATATGTTTGAGAAAGACTAATCCCTATTAGCCTTTCATACCATTTCTCCCCCTTTGACACACATCAAACACTCTCCCTGAGAGTCTATATGGTCAAAGGTATACCTAATGAAAAACCCATACTTTTCATTAAACCTATGCTCAACCTTGAGCACTCATGAAGATTCCCAATCTCCATTCTTTAACGAAAAAAAATCAACCACATGTTGTTAAGGAAGACCTCCCCCTCAAAACATGCTCTAAACCTCTATCATTGCACCAACAATGATTTTTGAGTTTCTAAGCCTTTAGGAAAACTCAACTTGAGGTGATTGAGATTTTGGGATTCAAAACTTGAACCAAAACCTCTCCTTAACCCTTAAATGTTCACCGAACCGTTTCCCTTTTTGATTTCACAATGAAATGTACCCAAATATACTTATAAAAGTATTCCAAGGGGTTAGGGATTGGTAGGTTACTCAAAAATGGGTTAATGGACTGAAAACTGACATTTTCAGTCTCACCAATCCATTGGTGTTGGGAACCAATCGATTAAACTAGCCTTAATCGATCAACGGATCGATTACGGCTGACTGTAATCGATCAAATGATCGATTACACGAGCTTCTGTGCTCGCAAAAAGATCCACCAATCGATTGACCAATCGATTGACTACTGACCCAATCGATCACCTGATCGATTGAGAGTTTCTGAAATCTGAAAACAATTTCAGATTCAAATTTCAGAAACTCCTATATAATTCTACAAAATTCGAAAAATCCTAAAATTTCGTGTAGACATTATTTATATCATATACTATCAAGGAAAAATAATTTTCTATGAAAATTACCTTCCTTTTCAAAGATTGACACAAAATTAGAAACCATTGAAACATTTCAATGTTTTACTCTATTTTGTATCCATTTCATCAATGATGAGTACTATCAAAAGATAGTCTTTACCAAGGTTTTCCAAGATAGTTTTAAAATGTTTTTCAAAAATAATATCCAACCATGTTCCTTGGGCTAAATGCACATGACTTGTACATTAGCTTTCCCAATGATTGGAGTTCATTGAACTTCATGTTTTGATGAATCTAAAACTCAATATGATGTACTTTATCAACACCTTGAGTTTTGTTCATCACTCTAACATCTCACTTGTTTCTAATGTGTCTCAAAAACACACACAAGTCAACTTATGGTCTTAGTGAGATGTAAAAGTCATATTCTCCCTAAACTAAGGGTTCATGCATTTCTATCTAGACATTATAAGCTTCGATCATCCACCTAGGATGTCAATTAATGCCAATGTCTTTAAGTTCAATAAAAATTGATTTATGCATGATTAATGACTATGACATGCATCATATTAGGATTTTCAAAAGAAATTATAACTAGATGATGCATATATGACATGACATGTAATATTTTCATAATAAAATTATGAATGATGAAATATGATGTCATGGCATGTGATAGGGCATACAAAACATGGCATAGTGTCATAAAAAAAATATACCTATATTTCCTATCTAAGTATCAATAACTCATCGCTAAGCCATTGATAACCCTAAATTTGCCCTTATTTCCAAGATAGTGCCAAAACTCCCCAACTTGGCTTGTCTTTGGATTCTATCCTAGTTGTGCCAACTTTTATTAGATTCAATCTTCCAAAAATATAGTTTGGCACCAATTTTACTCCTCCTAGAGTAAACACATGAATCCTTTATTTTCAAGGGTAGTAATTCCTTGAAAATATCCCAAAGTGCAACTTCATTAAGGTTGGGTTAACTACCCTTCCAATTAGAGTTGACACTCCCTAGACCTATCTAGGGTGTGGCGAACACACTCTTAGGAACCCAACACCTATTGGTGCTCCTAGGGTGTTCTAGGTATTCACTAGGGATGACCTCCCTTGATACCTTCCTAAAGACTTTCTTAGGCTTTTCCGAAGCCTTAGTCATGTTGGTCTTGTCTTGGTCAACTCTAGGGATGGCTTCCCTTGTGACCTTGACTTGACTCCTAGACCTAGGTTTAGTTCCATATTTATATGGAACTCTATGATAGGATGGACCATCATCCTTAGTCTTAGGTTTGTACCCCAAACCTTTCTTGCTCCTAGAAGGTCCTTGATTTCCTAAACCTAGGTTTTGATCCTTAGATCCCTTAAATAGATTTTCTATTCTTTTGAGGGATTTTTCTAATTTATCAAGTTTTGACCTCAAAACTTGATTTTCAATCATTACCTCCTCAAGGCTTGGTTTTCTAATATAGCCTTGGTGATTGTTTTTCTTAGCCTTGGATTGGGTAGGTCTTCCTTGGAAATTCCTAATTTGTTCCCTATCCTTAGATGTGGTAGTCCTAGCATGGAAAGCTCTATAGTTTTCCTTGGGTTTCTCATGCCTCCTATGTTCATGATAAATTGCATTAAAATGATAATAATTATTTTTAGCATGCAAATTATCATGATTTAAATAAGTACCATTACCTAATGGTACCTTAGTCTTATTCTTGGATGCTCCCCCTTGATTTGAGCTTCTCCCTTTTGCCTTGGTCGGTTTCTTCCCCTTTGGATATTGATTCCTATAATGTCCCTTTTGCTTGCATGAGAAGCACACAATGTGCTTCTTATCCTTCTTTATCATGGGGCCGACCTCCTTTGCCTTCTCCTTGGTCTTGGGTGCCATTTGCACCTTCTTCTTGACCAAAGTAGGACACTTACTTTTGTAGTGCCCTTTTTCCCTACACTCAAAGCAAATGATATGATTTTTATTTTTGCAAATTGAAATATTTATACCTTTGCTTATAGGGGTGTGGCATGACTCTTCACTTGATCCGGAAGTAAATACTTCTTCTTTTTTCGGAATCAATGACCTTTGCTCCCCCTCAATCCTAGAGGTGGAGACTTCTTCTTCTTCTCCATTGACCTCGGATGATGATGTTGAAACCTTTTCTTGTTCCGGCGTCAATGTCATAATTTGCTCCTCTTCAACCCTTGAGGTGGAGGCCTCTTGAGCTTCATCTTCGGATGTTGAGCACCTCTCAACTTCCGAGTCCTCTTTACTTGATGAATCTCCCTCTTCGGATTTTTCTTGACTTGGTACAGTGGAGGGATCTTCATGAAGCTTTGCCAATTTGCTCCAAAGCTCTTTGGCATCTTCGAATTCTCCAATCTTGTCCAAGATGTTGCTTGGCAAAAGATTGACCAATAGCTTGATCACCTTGTAGTTGACCTCGCATCTCTTGATTTGCTCCTCATTCCATTTGCTTTTCTTGAGGATCTTTCCTTTTGAGCTTGTTGGAGCTTCAAAGCCCTCCATTAGAGCAAACCGTTGCTCTATCTCCATCATGAAATAATTTTCGATCTTTGACTTCCAAAGACCAAAATTCGCCTTGTCGAATGGTGGAGGTGCCCTTGTATCATAGCCAAACTCCATTCTTGAAGTTGAACCCTTTTGATGATGACTTCTTGAAATTAGGGTTTCTTCCAACTTCTTCTTCTTCCTCTAGCTCTTGCCCTCTTGGCGATGAGTCCAAATAAGAGCAACCTTGCTCTGATACCACTTGTTGGGACCGATTGGCGAGCTAGAGGGGGGGGGGGTGATTAGCTCCGATCTACTTCATGATGATTTGTCGCGGCGGAAGACTCGAGCAAACGCTAACACAAGGATTTACTTGGTATCCGCCCCGGTCGGGTGACTAATCCAAGGATCCACTCTCCTCACACTCTCATGCACTATGAAAGTCTCCTTCTTGAGGTGGAGAAAACCTCTTACAAGCTTACAACAAGATACAACAAGGATCTAAGCAAATTCAAAAAGAAATCTTACAAGATTTACAATGAATAAACTCTCTTTGCTTTCCTTGCTATCTTCAAGTTTGTGATTGCCTCTAGAACCTTGGAAATGCAGCAGCAATGTCCTCCAAGGCTTCCCTTGAAATGACAATAATGTTGGAGAAGAAGAGGAGAAGAGCTGCGGCCAAAAACCTGCGCGAAAGACCTTATACCCGACACCTAGGGTTTGGTAATCGATTACCCAATCGATTACCACGTAGGATTTAGCCGTTCAACGGCTAGTTTTCGAACCGTAATCGATTACGGGTGGCCTGAATCGATTATCCAATCGATTCAGAGCCTCACTGTCTTCTCGCGCAAACCTCCGTGATCGATTGCCCCAATCGATCAAGAGACACCTCAATCGATTGGAGAATCGATTAAGGGAGGGCTGAATCGATTACCCAATTGATTCAGCTGCCTTCTGTCCTCTCGCATAAACCTCCCTAATCGATCAACTAATCGATTCACCCAATCGATTGAGTCCAACCTAACTTGTTTCCACAAGTCTAGGATCCCCTACCAAGTGTCCGGTCAACCCCGTTGACCAACTTGGATTTCTCCTGCCTAGCTCCCAGCTCGGACTTACCCTGGTTCCCAACCAGATTCGCCTAACCCTCGAGTTAGGTCTAGTCTCTCGGTAGACTTCCACCTTGCCAGCATGCGATCTCCCCGATCCATCTGGACTTCGCCTAGTCCCACTAGGTCTTTTCCCATGCCAGCGTACGATCTCCCCGATCTACCTGGGCTTCACCTAGTCCCACTAGGTCTTTTCCCATGCCAGCGTACGATCTCCCCGATCTACCTGGACTTCACCTAGTCCCACTAGGTGTGCCTAGTCCCACTAAGTCTTTTCCCATGCCAGCGTATGATCTCCCCGATCTACATGGACTTCACCTAGTCCCACTAGGTCTTTTCCCAGTCAAGCCTCTAGTCAACCTTGACCCACTTGACTCACACGACATTCAAACATCATTATCAAACATCGAAACATACGCCCATACCATAAGCTTACCAAGCTTATCAGACCTAAGCTCACCCAAGCTTAGTCAAACTAGGTCAACCAAGATTGCACCAACAAATTGTGCCCTTACCAATGATTTTCAACTTTCCACTATTCCCAAAGGAGACCGTCCCTTCTCTTAAGTAGCTAATAGTGGTGAATTTGCTCACATCCCTGGTCATGTGTCTTCAGCATCCACTATCTACTATCCACATTGTTGAGGCCTCCTTCACCTTTATCTAAACAACATGGAAAGCATACTCTTTTGGTACCCATATCTTTGATCCATAAGCATCATTTAGAAATCTCTTAGGTACCCATGCCTTCTTTGTGGTTCCCCTAGCCCCTAGTCTCCTAGATGCACCAATCCTATCGGTAAGTGAGACAAAGGCTACTTCCTTTGTCTTAGGCCTATAACCCAACCCGGCCTGGTTATACACAGCCCTTTGACTGTTGATGATCATGTCCAGGTTACTAGATCCTACTTGGAATTTTCTAAGGGCCTTTGTGAGGTCATCTATTTGTTTCCTTATTTCCCTATTTTCAGTTTCAAGATGTAAAGCATGTGAAGAAGTAGAACTAGCATGCAATTCTTTAAGCTTAGTGGATTCTACTCTAAGCATGGTAATTTCTTCTTTTAGATCCTTAATTTTACTTCTAGCCTTAGCTAAGTCCATGTTAGTGCTAGAAATAATCTTTACTAAAGTAGATGAGGGTAAGTGGTATACCTCACTTACCGAAGCTTCTGACTCTGATGATGAAGTGGAGGAGCTCTCATCTTCACTACTTGAGTTTCGTTCATCATCTGATAAATTGAGTGGTCTTGTGCCATAAGAGAAAAGTGGGAGACTTGCTCTTCTTCTTCCTCTGAGGATGATGGATCATCTCATGTCGCCTTTAGGTTGGTGGCACCCTTCCCCTTTGATTTCTTCTTTTCACTCTTCTTCTTCTCCTCCTTCTTGTCATCTCTTTTCTTCAATTGGGGGCACTCGTTCTTCATGTGTCCCTCTTGGTGGCAGTTGTAGCATATGATGTCCTTGGTCTTACCCTTACCTTTGGGCCCTTTCCTAGCATAGGACTTGTTAGACAAACTTTTAAAAGCTCTACGAAATTTTCTTACCATGAACGCCTCTTGATCGCTATCCAAGGAGGCACTGGATTCTTCTGAGTCTGATGATGAGGAGTAGATTACTTTCTTCTTCTCCTTCCTTTTCTTCTTCTCCTTTTCTGCAACAAAGGCAATACCCTTCTCTTTGGCCGAGACATTAGCTTGCTCGTGTAGCTCAAATTCACAGAAAAGATCGTCTAATTTAACAATTGACAAATCCCTCGATACCTTGTATGCATCAACCATGGATGCCCACAAGGTGGTTCTCGGGAAGGCTTGTAGAACATACCTGACGATGTCCCGGTTCTCGATCTTCTCTCCAATCACATGGAGCTCATTTATCACTTCCTTTACCCTTCCATGTAGCTGGCTGACGGTCTCGTTGCTCTTCATGGATAGGGATTGTAGTTGGGCCACTAGCAAGTCCTTCTTGGCTTTTCTGGACTCATTTGACCCTTCGTTCAATTCCACCAATTTGTCCCACAGTTCCTTGGCGCTCTTGAACGGTCCCACCTTGTTCAGTTGCTCCTTCGAGAGCCCGCACTGCAGTGTGGTGGTGGCCTTGGAATTGGATTGCACCCTCTTCATCACCTCCTTTGACCAAGATCTCATCGGTGTCGGTTCTCCTCTTTCATCGACGGGCACCTCAAAGCCATCTGCAATACTGATCCATTTTTCAATATCATTCATGAGATAGTATTGCATCCTACCTTTCCAGTAAGCGAAGTCGTTCCCGTCGAAGAAAGGTGGTCGTGCGGTGGAGTATCCCTCGTGAAACGCCATTAAATTTGCTCCGGTTGATGGTTAGTTCTTTCGAAACGCACCGGCTCTAATACCAACTGAAGGATCGTCTAGGCGTGCAGAGGGGGGGTGAATGCACTTTTCCGTTTCTTTGATCTCTACAGACTTGTTAGCACAGCGGAAATAATATGCAAATGAAAAACAATTACAATGCTAACACTTATCGTTTACTTGGTATCCACCCAGATGGGTGACTAGTCCAAGGATCCACGCCGCGAGCACCACTTTTCACTATCGAAAACTCTCCTTGAGGTGGAGAAACCTTTACAGTCGATCTTCCCCTTTTCAGAATACAGTAGAATACAAGAGAGGAAATGGAAAATGCTCTTCAGACGAGCAACACTTCGACTCTGTACGGAACCGTACCGTGCACATCCAAAAAGGTGCTCCTTTTATAGGTGAAGAGGACAGACTCGCAATCTGTCCAGCCCAACACCAGTCGACTGCCCCAGGGGCAGTCGACTGGCCTAACATTAATTGCTAGCCAACGGCTAGTTTTTTTTGGGTATACCAGTCGACTGCCCAAATGCCAGTCGACTGGTCCGAGGCCGCAAACTTTCTGTGGGTTTTGGCAGTCGACTGCCCTGCCTCACAGCTCAGCTCCAGCCACTCCAAACCTTCTCCTTCGCGTGTGCCTTCAGGTCTGCTCCCTTGGCTCGCCCCTTGAAGTCTTCTTCCTCTGGCTATCGTCCCTTGGATGCGCACGCAAGCCTTCCCTTGGCTTGCTCCATGCCATCCTTCACGTGTGCCCTTGAAGTCCATTTCCCGGCTTGCCCTTGGAGCTCTCCTCCCTCGGCTCTCGTCCCTCGGATATGTCCACCATGTGTGATTCTCCAAGTCCTGCAAACTTAATCACACACATCAATACAACATAACACTCTAACCTTAAACATATTTACACACACGCATCAAAACCATGATCTTCCAATCATT
>JAGFNQ010010275.1:0-23994 GCA_024364735.1 Boesenbergia rotunda | reverse complement strand
ATCACGTAGATCTAGTGTAGATCTAGATATTAAACTCGTACTCGTATTCGTTTTATAAGTTCGCACGGATCCGTGGCCGAGATTCTGGGGTTTCCGCAACGCAAAAAGCGGTTTTTGCGGCCTAGAATTTCCAACAATGCCAGTATGAATGATATTTATGATGAAAAGTACGTTACGATATGTAACGATGAATGATACTTTATCTTATTTTAGGAATTAAATATTTAGAATAATATAGGCGTAGAAAAGAAACTATAATTTATGATTTTATGTATAATCTATAATATAGTCACATGTAGAAAATTATCTGATAGCCTAACCACAGGAGATTATAACACTCTCACCAATGTTAGCGTATAGCATTAGTTCCATGATATTAATACTGATATAATTAATGGTATAGGTCATATGGTATAACTTAGGTAGGGACGCATAGGGTAGGGTTCTAATTATGTTAACACTTATTATAGGTTATGGGTCACTGATATCTTATATACAATATATAAGACTACCTTAAGTTATTTTATGGTAATATAATAAGTAGGATCTCACCTATTCTATAATAATCATACAACTAATATAATTCATAACTCGGGCTGAGAACTGATATTCGGAAGCATACTATTATTAAGTTTACCTATAATTAAAATAAGTATATAACTATGATATATGCATATAATTATATCATGAAGTTAATAATGACATTAGCCAATTATATGTCAAAGAGATAATCAGAACTTCGATATATACAGCGATGCTTCCAAGCTAGGACTTGGAGCTGTACTTAGGCAGAGTGGTAAGGTCATTGCTTATGCCTCTAGGCAACTCAAGGAACATGAGCAGAACTACCCCACTCATGATCTGGAACCGGTCGCGGTGGTCTTCGCTCTTAAGATATGGAGGCATTATCTGTACGGAGCGCAGTGTCGAATTTATACAGACCACCAGAGTCTGCGATATTTCTTCACTCAGAAGGACTCGAATATGAGACAACGCCGATGGCTTGAGTTGGTAAAAGACTATGACTGTGAGATCTTCTATCACCCAGGGAAGGCGAACAAGGTGGCCGATGCACTCAACCGGAAATCAAGTGCCACCTTGATGTCCATATCTAGATTATCCCGACCACTTGAAAGGGAAATTATGAATTTTAGGGTTGAGGTCATCTCTGGGCGACTTTCCACTATGACAATATCACCCGCCCTATGTGAGGACATATTGGAAAAATAAAATGGTGATCTCAGTCTCTAAAAAATAAAAGAGGAGATCCGAGAAGGAAAGGGCGAGGGTTTTCATATTGCCAAAGGGGGAGTATTATACCTTAGGGATCGTCTATGCATCCCTAATGACCCGGAGCTTCGAAGAAAAATACTGATGGAAGCTCACGAAACCCCTTATTCAATGCATCCAGGATCCACCAAGATGTATCAAGATCTGAAGGAGAGGTTCTGGTGGGCCGGTATGAAGAGGGATGTGGCTCAGTATGTTAGTACTTGCATGACCTGCCAGCAAGTGAAAGCAGAACATCAGCGACCCGGGGGAGTTCTGCAGCCACTCCCGATTCCGGAGTGGAAATGGGAAGACATCTCTATGGATTTCATTTCAGGGCTTCCCAGGACTACAAATGGGTATGATGCAATTTGGGTGATTGTGGACAGGCTGACAAAGTCTGCTCACTTCTTAGCGATCAAGATGACTTACTCGATTGAGCAACTGGCTCAATTATATGTCAAGGAAGTGATTAGGCTTCATGGAGTTCCCAAGACCATCATCTCAGATAGGGATGGTCGCTTTACTTCGCATTTTTGGGAATGCGTTCAGAAGTCTCTCGACACTAAATTGCAATTTAGCACCGCTTTTCACCCTCAGACGGATGGGCAAACTGAACGGGTGAATCAGATATTGGAAGATATGCTGAGAGCTTGTGCCCTGGATTTCAAGGGAAGTTGGTGTCGATATCTATGCTTGGCGGAATTCGCTTACAATAATAGCTACCAAGCTACTATCGGAATGGCACCTTATGAAGCCTTGTATGGGAGGAGATGTAGGTCTCCGATTTGCTGGTACGAGGGTGGTGAAAAGAAGGAAATGGGGCTCACAACGGAGGTTATCGATAGCGCCACCCGGGCTATACAGAATATTCGACAACGGATAGAGACTGCTCAGAGCCGGCAGAAGAGTTATGCCGATGTACAGCGCAGACCACTGGAATTTAATGTTGGAGATTGGGTATTTCTCAAAGTGGCTCCTATGAAGGGAGTGACCAAATTTGGGAAGAAAGGAAAACTAAGTCCGCGCTATGTGGGGTCGTACCTGATTCTGAAAAGAGTCGGTAAGGTGGCATATGAGCTGGAGCTGCCTCCAGAGATGTCAGCTATCCATAACGTATTCCATGTGTCCCTACTGAAAAAGTGTATCCCAAATATGGACCAAGTGATCGAGCCACAGACGGTGCAAGTGCAAGAGGACCTAAGCTATGAGAGCAGACCCATCCAGATTTTGCATAGGGAAGTCAAGAAGCTGAGGAGTAAGGAAGTGCCCTTAGTCAAGGTCCTATGGCAAAGTCAACGGTTCGAAGAAGCTACCTGGGAGCGCGAGGACGAGATGAGGCGCAAGTACCCGGAGTTATTCTAAGTTCGAGGATGAACTTTCACGAGGTATGGGGGATTGTAACGACCCAGAAAATTCTCTTAATATTTTCTTAAAATATTAAGCATGTTTAAATAATTTTCCAAGGGACCTAGAAATATTAAGGAGAACTTTGGCCTAGAAAATCCATGTTTTCTCATTTAAATTGAGAAAACTAAGTACTAATGCGCTTTATGTGGGCTTTTTAGTACCATGATTATAGGTGGATTTCGGTAATAATTAGTATAAATATAAATAGGATTTAATTAGGCATATTAGCATGATTATGGGTAAGTCTTAGCCTAATTTTTCTATTTTAATGGAGAAATTAGGTACTAATGAGCTTTAAATGGGCTCCAAAAATGGGTATTAATTAGGTAAAATTAATATAAATTAGGTAAAATTAATATAAATATAAAAGAATTTTATTTAGGAATATTAGCATAATTATGGGTGATTTTAGGGGGATTTTTGGAATTTAGGAAATAAAAATAATAAAATAAATGAAATAAAAATAAAATAAAAATAAAGGTGCATGAGCCAAGGATTGAACCTTGGACCTCTTGTACAACCATGTAAGCCTTAACCAACTCACCTAGCAAGGGATTTCTATGAGGAAATGAAGTGGATATAGGTTAAGATTAAGAAGAAGATGAAGGGTCATGGAGAGACTCTTCATTTACCTCTTTAATGGATGATAAATAGAGGAGTTTGGGAGTTTCTTTCTTCTTCCTTCAATTTGCATTTCCTCCTCTCCTCCTCCCTCATTCTAGCCGAACACCTCCAAGGGAGTTTTCCCTTGGAAAAGCTTCCACCAAGGCTCCATCTCCTAGATCTAAGGTCTTCACAAGAGTACAAGGGCTAGGAGGGATCAAGGGTCAAGAGCTCTACAAGTTCTTTCGCTTTTAAGGTCTAAAAATCAAGAAATCCCAAGGTAAGACTCCCTCACCTGTGGTATAATAGTTCCTTATGATTTTCATGATTTTTAGTATGATATAGTGGTTGGTTTTTGGATTTGATGTTGAAAGGAAAGAAAACCAAGAACCTTATGCTTAAGGGTTTCGGCCACCATGATTTTAAGATCTATAATTATGATAAAAATCTGTATAATGCTATTTAATGTTCCCTTATGATGTTTAGAGGTTAATTATAATTTTTGTGAATTTTTGGAGTACCTAGGATACCCTAGGGTTTCGGCCAACATGAAAGAAACAAAGTAAGCACCCTAGGATACCCTAGGGTTTTGGCCACAATGTTTAAGGGTACTTAATGATGCTAAAAATCTCCATTATGTTGATTAATGTTTTCTCATGATGTTTAGAGGTTAAATACAATTTTTGAGAATTTTTGGGGTACCCTAGAGGCCCTATATGTTTCGGCCAACCCCAAGGACCCAAGGGTCAGGGTTGAGTCTTTAACTTCAAGCATATGTTTTATGTGTTGCCATGATATAAGGGTGATGGAAGGTGATTATGTGAATTTTCACATGGCCTAGGGACTCTACAAGTTTCGGCCAAGAAGGGTTAATAGGGTAAAAGTTAAGATTTATTTCAAGTAAGGGCTCCAATGGCTCTATGGTAAGATGTGATTAGTGTTTCATGATTTATTGGGAATTTTAATGGAATTTTTCCATACTCCCCATGGTCATATAAGTTTCGGCCAGCCCTAGGGAAGTGGCTTAAAGGTTAGGGTTAACCCTAATCATGAGCCCAATGACTTCCTATGGTCTCATAAATGATGTATGGTTGCCCCTTTACCTTATGCTATATTACATGTTTATGGAATTGATGGAACTCCACCTTGAAGTTTCGGCCAAGCCTTGGATTTAGGGTTTGGGGTGGAGTTAGGGTTCAATGAATGAAGGTTCATGTTTACCATAAAGTATTTATATGTATAGGATCAAGTATGTGGTAGAAACCATGTTAACTATAACCATAAGGTTTAAGCTCCATGTTTATGTTTCATGTTTAGGTTATGATTGGATGCCATGCTTAATAGGGTTATCATGAATGTTTATGTTTTAGGCCATGTATTTGAATGGTAGGTAAAATGTTATGGAAATCCTACCCATGCATGCTTATGTGATGTAGAGAACCATGCTAAGTTATATGCTCATATTATGTTAAGAACCATGCTAAGTTATTGTGTATGTTCATGATATGAATGATGCCATGATAAATATGATATGTTTATGTTCATGATATGAATGATGTCATGAAAAGTATGATAGGGTTATGTTCACAATAAGAATGACGCTATGATAGGTATGTTATGTTAAGTTCATGATAAGGACGATGCCATGATAAGTATGTAATGTTCATGTTCATGATAAGAATGATGCATGCCATGTTGTATGAATAAAGATGCATGTCATGCTTATGAAAGAAGATGCATACCATGTTTATGAATGAAGATAATGCTCATGCCTTACGGGCATCATGATGTTATGCAATAAGAATGAACAATGAAAGGACAAGCATGTGTTAAGGCATGCTTTATGTAACATGGTTATGCTATGAATGTCTGATGAATGATGAAACATGAATAAGGGAAAGAAGAAAAAGGACAAAAAGACTGAAAAGACCCCAAAAGGCACATGCCATCACTGTGGCAAGGAGGGTCACTGGCGAAGAAACTGCAAGATTTATCTTGAGTCCTTGAAGAAGAAGGCATCCGATGCCCCATCCTCTTCAGGTATCTTCGTTATTGAATGTCACTCTATTTCCTCAAACACCAGGGTACTTGATACTGGGTGTAGCTCACATATATGTAATGACATACAAGGGCTAAGGAATAGAAGAAGACTCGTCAAGGGAGAAGCGAATTTGCCAGTTGGAAATGGAGCAAAGATTACTGCTATTGCCATCGGAACATATTTGCTAAAGCTCCCTACTGGACTTGTCTTAGAATTGGATAATTGTTATTTTGTTCCTTCGTTAATAAAGAACATTGTATCTATTTCATGTTTGAATGAAAAGGGTTACCATTTAACTTTTAGTAACAATTGTTGTTACATAACTTTAAATGGTGATCTTTATGGGACCGGAACTCTGTGCAATGGTATCTACATGTTAGATTTATCCGGTGACGTTTTCAATATTGAAGTTAGCAGCAAACGTGGTCGCATAGATAATCGAATAGACTCCTACACGTGGCATTGTCGTCTTGGCCATGTAAGTAAGAAACGGATGACCAAATTACACCGATGTGGAATTTTGGAATCATTTGAACCCGGTTCATTTGATACATGCGAATCATGCTTAAAAGGCAAGATAGCCAAATTACCCTTTTTAGGAAAAGGTAATCCAGTGGGAGAATTGCTTGGTCTAATACATACTGATGTATGTGGACCAATGTCAACTCTTGCACAAGGAGGCTATAGCTACTTCATTACCTTTATCGATGATCACTCATGATTCGGGTATGTGTTCTTGATGAAACACAAATCTGAAGCTTTTGAGAAATTCAAAGAGTTCAGAAATGAAGTAGAGAAACAGCTTGGCAAAAGTATTAAGATACTTCGTTCCGGTCGGGGTGGTGAATACATAAGTCAAGAGTTTCAAGATTATCTTAGGGACAATGGGATATTGTTTCAATGGACTCCGCCGTATACACCACAGCATAATGGTGTATCTGAGAGGCGTAACCGAACCTTGATGGACATGGTTAGATCTATGATGAATCATGCAACTCTTCCAAAATCCTTTTGGGGCTATGCACTTAAGACAACTGTTTACTTGCTAAACAGAGTCCCGACCAAGGTAGTCTCTACTACTCCATATGAGATGTAGAATAGTAAGAAACCTCATTTAACTCACCTTAAAATATGGGGTTGTCCTGCTTATGTGAAGCGAACTGTATCAGACAAATTGGATGCTAAGTCTGATAAATGTCTATTTATTGGATACCCTAAGGAAACGAAGGGTTACCAATTCTATCATCCCTTGGAACAAAAGGTGTTTGTTTCAAGGCATGCTGTATTTCTGGAAAAAGAATTTCTTTTACAAGAAAACAGTGGGAGTGGCATTGAACTTGATGAAGTTCAAGAAACTCCAATAGACATTACAGAGACACCCAGTCTAGACCCACAACCAATACCTCATAATGATGAGCTATCAGTTGAACCTAAAACAACACCACCTCTTCGTAGGTCTGATAGGACACGCAATATTCCAGAGAGATACGGATTTCTCATAAGTGAATCGAACGACGTGTTACACATAAGCGATGACGAACCTATCAGTTATGAAGATGTTCTAAAAAGTTCAGAAAGGGACAAATGGCTTAAAGCCATGAAGTCGAAAATGGATTCCATGTACGAAAACCAAGTATGGGACTTGGTTAACCCACCTGAAGGGATTAAGCCCATAGAGTGCAAGTGGGTTTTCAAGAAGAAAACCGACATGGAAGGTAATGTTGTTACCTTTAAGGCTAGATTAGAGGCAAAAGGATATCGTCAGAAACAAGGAATTGATTATGACGAAACCTATTCGCCAGTAGCTATGCTTAAATCCATTCAGATGCTCCTAGCCATAGCAGCTCATTATGATTATGAGATATGACAAATGGATGTGAAAACAGCTTTCCTTAATGGAAACCTGCTTGAGGATGTATAAATAATACAACCTGAAGGTTTCACATCGGTTGACAAAACCAAAATATGCAAGCTTCGGCGATCCATATATGGACTGAAGCAAGCATCCAGGAGCTGGAACATCCGTTTTGATGAGACAATCAAAGTGTTTGATTTCTCACAAAATCCTGATGAACCTTGTGTGTACAAGAAGGTTAGTGGGAGTGCAGTCGTATTCCTAGTATTATATGTCGATGACATATTACTTATAGGAAACGATATATCAGTTTTACAGTCTGTTAAAATTTGGTTGTCCAAAACTTTCTCCATGAAAGACCTGGGAGTAGCAACCTATATCCTTGGTATTAGAATCTGTAGAGATAGATCAAAACGGTTGCTTGGTGTTTCGCAGTCTACATATATAGACCGAGTGCTTAAAAGGTTTAGCATGTCAGAATCCAAGAAAGGTTACCTTCCCATCAGGCATGGGATCAACCTTTCAAAGTCTATGTGTCCGCGCACAGAAGAGGAGAGGATTTGCATGAATAAGATTCCTTATGCATCCGCGATAGGATCTATCATGTATGCTATGTTATGTACTAGGCCCAATGTATCGTATGCTCTGAGCATCACGAGCAGATACCAGTCTGATCCAGGAATGGATCATTGGGCTGCTGTCAAGACAATCCTTAAGTACTTAAGAAGAACTAAGGATGTGTTCCTAATATATGGAGAAGGAGATATGGTAATACGTGGGTATACAGATGTCAGTTTCCAGACAGATAAGGATGACTCCAAATCTCAGTCTGGATACGTATTTACTTTGAATGGAGGCGCAATAAGTTGGAAGAGTTCCAAACAAGACACCGTAGCGGATTCTACCACGGAAGCGGAATATATCGCAGCTTCTGAAGCAGCAAAGGAAGCAGTCTGGATCAAGAAGTTTATCTCCGAACTTGGTGTGGTTCCAACCATTGATGAAGCAGTGCCGGTTTACAACGACAACAATGGAGCAATTGCACAAGCAAAGGAACCAAGGTCTCATCAGCGATCCAAACACGTGCTTCGCCGCTATCATCTGATCAGAGAAATTATAAGTAGGAATGATATACAAATTGAGAAAATACCCACTGAAAGGAATTTAGCAGATCCTTTAACTAAGGCCTTGCCTCAAAGTAAGTTTGAGGGTCATGTTAGAGCCTGTGGTATTGGATACCGTAGCGATTGGCATTAGGCCAAGTGGGAGTTTGTTAGTAATGTGAGAGAAGTGTCCTAAGGCAATCGCCTTATGATTGTAATCATTTACTTTAATAAATGAATGTTCACTATTTGAGTACACATGTTCATGTATTTGATTGAGATCTTAAACTCATTTACTGAATGTCCGCAATACAATTCACAGCATGAGAGAATTTGTGATGAATTCACAACTAGTGATTATCTCTACATGTGCCATTGTGAAGTATTGAAATTATCCCTAGTCGACGAATTGATAAATACGGACACTATCAATTATGTTGAGACTAGCATGGGTTATTCTCTAATCAACTGATTCTCACTGGCTGGTGACATTGGGATGTCCGGAGATAAACATGAATGCTAGTTAAGGGAACTAGTTCATTGGAGTGACTAGCTGTAAAACTTCATATGGTAATCTACATATAGATATGTCAATGAAGTTCTTACTGCAGCTTAAGTGCGATGTTCCTTTGACATGCGGTGTTCAAGTCATTTTGGTCATGGAGACTTATACTTTGACATCTTAAGCAAGCATCTCTAAGGAGGTGTGGACCCAGGATGGTTGGGTATAAGCCGAAGTGCCCGAAGATATTTGAACAGCCTACAAAGGATTCACCACTCCTTGCAAGGAGATGTATACCCAAGGCCTATCGTCGGATTGTTACTCGAAGCCTCTGGCCAGAGCATCACATGTTCAGAGTATGAATCTCTCAGAAACATGAGAGTAATTAGAATCCGTTGGACGAGAAAGACATTACTTGGGCTAGGTGTGACGTAGTCAGCCTAGTGGGGACTGACACACATAGACCGTGTCCTGAACCAAGTGGGTATAAGATGGTGAAGGGAATGGGGCACGATTCATTAGAGCTGCTGAAGGGGTTCAGAATAATTTCTGAGGTCAACCGTTGATCTTTCGATTAATTGGGGATCATGATATACTACTAGGTGCCACTCATGATCGTTCTATAATTAATAAATTATAGACGGCCAACATAAATCGAAAGCCTATTTAGTCACACGCACTACGAGTAATCTGAGGGATTTAAAACGAGTTGAAAATTAGATTTTCCGATCAAGAGAGATAAGTCGAATATGAATTTTTAGAGATGCATCAGAAGCTTAAAATGGCTAAGTCTTTTGAAGGCTTATTGGACGAATTAAATGAGTTTAATTCGTAAGAGTTTCGGCTTGGTGTGGCCAGCCAAAGAGGGTGCCCACCCTCTATGATTTGGCCGGCCACAAGGAAGAGGGGAAACCAAATTGTTTGGTTTAAATTATAAAATAAATCGAGCGTGATTTGTTTTATAAAATTATGGATAAAGAAATTTATATAAATAAATTTATATAAAAGAAATTTTATATAAAGAAATTTATAGAAATTTATTCTTTTTATATAAATTAAAATGAACCATGGATTGATTTATTTTATTTTATAAAATCAATTATGAATTGATTTTTCCATGATAAGAAAAATTTGTATAATAAATTTCTTAGATAATTTTATTCCATAATAAAAGGGGAGACTTGGTTGTTTTTATTATAAATTAAGTTATAATAAAAACTTAGCATAACGGAATAATTCATAGAAAAATTTATAAGATAAATTTCTTATGAAAAATTCCGTTAAGAGGAGACTTGGCGATTAAGAGGCTACCATATAAAGGTACCAAGGCAAGGCTTGGAAATTAATTCAAGAAATCAAGGATTCTTGCCTAGCCTCTCTTCCTCTCCTTTTCTCCCTCTCCCTCTAGGGCCAGCTACCCACTCCCTCTCCTAGGGCCGGCTGCCCTCCCTTCCCTTGCCGTGAGCCACCACAAAGAAGAGGCCAAAGAAGAAGAAGAAGCGGGCCGCGACTCCTTCCTTCCTCCCGGAATCTTGATTCCATTTTTCTTTTGGTGGTTAGTTTTCCATCTCTCTCTCTCTTGATATTCTAGTCGTGCCTTTGGAGAATCTAGTAGTTCTTATCGGCACGAAACTCGTGGCTTTGCGAAGTCATCCCGAAGAAAACTCGGCGTGAACGCGAATAGAGGCGGAGCTTCCAAGGGACGCTACGGTTGGATCTCGTCCCTTACTTCGAGTTACGCGAGGTATTGAGTAAATTAGTTTACTTTCTGTAAAATTTTAATTTATGATCATGTCCACACATCATAAGGTTGCATGCTAGATACGTGGTTAAAATAATTTGAGAAATTATTTATGCTAATTCTTCCACTGCACGTAATTATTTTTTTAAATTACGAACCCGTATCCATGTCAACATGCACCCGGTCCCAACAAATACTACTTTGGTCGAGAAGGGTATAGGGTTTATTGCAGGTAAAACTCAAGGAAGAACTCCAAAAAAGAGGCCTCAACCTGTACCCGAGTCTGACTCAGACTCGGAATCAGACGACAATGATGGGGATCGTCCAAAACTGGTTCGACTAGCTCGCGACTACTACAAGGAGATTAAACACCAAATGAACAAGAAGAAGTCAAGCCAGAGAAAGGAAGATCCATCTGAACCCTCATTAAGCTAGAGGAGCAGGGGCAACATCACCTGCTACGAGTGCAACAAATAGGGACATTTCAAATCAGAATGCCCCATCCTAAAAGAGAACAAGAAGGCGCGGAGGAAGAAGGCTCTTCAAGCCACCTGGGGTTAGTCATCCTCCGAAGAAGAAGAAGAAGCTCCGCACGCGAACCTACATGCCTTAACCGCCTCGGAAGATGTTAACTCCAGAACAAAATCAAAACCAGACAAGGACGTCAACACCAGAAAACTCACAATCTCGGAGGACGGGCAAATCATGGTAAGAGGTTATCCAGAATCTGAATTGTACGATTTAATTTCTTACCTATCACGCAAATTGGCGAAAGCCAACATTTGGGTTGAAACCCTCCGACAAGAAGTCAAACTCCTGAAAGAGGAAGTCAACTCGAGTTCCTTGACTGAGCCAGTTCAAGAAGGAAACTCAACTCAAGTTCAAAAACTTAAGGAAGAGAATTCCTCCTTGAAAACTCAAGTGAAGGAACTCAGGGTTGCCTTAGAACGATTCACTTCGAGTTCCAAGGGTCTTGACATGATTCTTGGAAAACAGAAGTCCGTTCTTAATCGATATGGACTAGGTTAACGAACCAAATCGCGACAAAGGTCGTATTATTCTATATTGAACCAACGTAGAACCCAAGTCCAAGCATGGGTCCCTAAGCTATGTTTAAACAAACAAGCTGGACCAAACTAATATTGGATCCCAAAGGACAAGATTCACATCTCGCCTAACCCTTATCGAGGCTTCAGTCTAGGGGAAGCCAATCTAAAAACCATCTTTATAAGTAGTTGATTTTTTTTCTTCTTCTTCTAACCTGTTGCTTGTTTATTTTCTGCAATTTCTTTATTGTGCTTAGACTTAGGAATAGTTTAAGAACAAAAGATTTATTTGAAATTTGAACAACATAGTATTAGGTGGAGGTGAGATGATAATACGTTAGGGAAGCCTTTCTAATAAGGTCAAGAAGGTAAGGCGTACCCTACTTGGTCTGTTTAGTCTGGTAGAACTAGCCGAAGCTACCGATCCAAGACCTAAGCTAGTTAGACCAAAATTTTTCAAGAAGTAATTTGAAAATGAATTTTTGGTAAAAAGCTCTATCAAGGAAAGGGTTGTTGCTCCAATAAGGCTACGGCCAAAGAAGGCCTCTGTGCCTCGCCAAGACCTGGAAGCTAATTACCGAAAATCAAATTCAATTTACTATTTGAAAATTTTGAATCTAACAAAAATTTTAATTAATCCTAGATTCAACATATTTTCAAAATTAATAATCTTAACTCTACAATATTTTCAAAACTAATTCAACATTTTCAAAATTATTTGTCTTTCAAAATTGAATTTTTTTTTTAAACCTGTCTCACAAAAACCCATAAGGTCAACATACTTGATAACATTAGATCTGAGTGAGACAGACTAGGTATTGAAATTCAATTCGATCTATCACTACCTCTAATGGATCCAAATCAATACATACTTTATGTGTAGGAACATAAAGATTTGGACCAGTGGATGTTGGATAGTGGATGCTCCAGACACATGACTGGGGATAAATTGAAATTCACCAAAATCAAGTTCAAAAACCTAGGCTCAGTAGTATTTGGCAACAATGCTACACTCAAAGTAATTAGGTTAGATAATATTGAACTTAATTCTGATTTCATCATTAAGAAAGTGGTCTTGGTTGAAAATTTTAAGTTCAATTTGCTTAGCATTAGTCAACTCTGTGATACTGGTTACATAGTCACTTTCATCAACTCTGACTGCCTTATTAGAAACCTCTAAGACTCAGAGATAACACTTATGGGTACTAGGAAAAACAACGTTTACACTATTAATTTACCTATAATACCCAAATGCTTTCTGACTCAATTAGAAGAATCTAACCTTTGGCATAGGAGATTAGGTCACACTAATTGTTAGGATGTATACTAAAAGCTTTTCTTTTCGTTAGTATACATTTACATTTTAAAGAGAATCGCAAAATCACACAGTGCATGTTTATATTAGTATATGCACAATATGTCTAATACTTGGCATTGTAGATAACATGGTGCGTGGTATCGCACAGAAGATCATGTTATCAGGTTTCTTGCCGAAGCATAAGAAAGAGGCTCACAACCTAGATGGAGTTGGACAAACCATCGGGATGGTTGTTGTGTAATTAGGTGTGGTTTATCTTAACCATAGAATTACACTTGTGTACTTTGTGTACATTGAGTAGGACCAAAAGAGAGGTCATCCAATTTTTGTACTGACTTAGTAAATTGGATTAGACCTCGGATGATATTATGGACTACGATCTCTTAATCCCGAAATAATGACGGATATATATTATTAATTATTGTTTCTTTGATTTACCAAAGGGCAAGATCTATTCTGTTAGATCGATAGGCCCGGTAGGTTGGGAGATAATATTAATAATATGATATGCTATTGATTATTGACAAAATTCATGTCCTGGTGAGTCGGGATAATGATGGCCCCTTGGTGAGCTCAAAAAGGTCATCATGTCATATCTTACAAGTGGACTATGATCCGGCATGATGAAAAGGTTGAGTGGTACTAATCAAGTATTAAAAAGATAATTAATTTAATTATCAGTAAATTAAATTAATTATCAGGCATATGATATCTTAAACACGAGGAGATGGACGACTCATAATATGTGGAGCCCATATGAAAATATGGGGGTTGGTGAGGAAGTACAATGGGATCCTTTAGTGGAATGGGTCACCATTAATGCATCGGGTTTGGATCCATTAGCGGGCCAAGAACCAACTCCTCCTCATGGTCCCTATCATATCCCTATAAATACCCCATAGGAGTCATGATACAAGGCTTAATGAATTAATTGAGAATTAATTAGGATTAATCACAAAACCCACACAAAACCTTATTTTCCTAAACTCCCTCTCTCTCTCTTAGGGTTGGTTTGCACCGACCGAGAAGAAGCAAGGAGAAGAGGAGTTTTCTCCTCAGTCTTCATCGACGTCGTGGGTGTAAAGCTTCATCAAGCGAGAGAGGAGCATCTTGGTGCTCGGCATGGAGCAGGGGAGCGGGAGGAGGGTTGTCAGCGGTGGGCTTCTTCCACTTGCGGCGTCGACGGTGAAGAAGGAAGAAAAGCTTGGCTTTTCTTTCTTCCTCCTATCTGATCTCTTCTCCTTTCTCGGTCACTGTCTCCTCCTCTATGTGCGCAAGCAAGGAGCAAGGAGGAGAAGAATCTAGCGGCCAGAAAACAGGGGCGTGGCTTCTTGTTTGGTGTCGGCGGTGAGGGAAAGGGTTTAGGGTTTTTCAGTGTGTTTTAAGGAAGAAGAAGGAGCTTGCTCGGCTTCTCCTTCCCTTTTTTCATCTTCCTATAAGCCTCTCGGTGCTTCCTCTTAGCTGGCCGGAGCTTGGATCTTGAGGTGGCCGGCGGCAAGTGGAGGAGAGGCGAGAAAGGTGGTGGTCGAAACCCTAGCTAGGGTTTTTGCTACCAAAAAGGAAGAGGCTTGAAGAAGGTGATTTCGGTGCGCCTTGGTGACTCCGCGTCTTAGTAGATCATCGTCCACATGACGTCCAGGAGGGGAGGGTCATAAGGTAGAAGACTGCGAGGTAAACGGCGAGGTACAACTCTCTCGAGCTCCATTTTATTTCTGCTATGTCTTGCTTTGATATATTTTCTTTGCCTCGTCATTTTATGTATGTTTGTTAATTATTTTGATTCGTTATCATAGATAATAATTAACTAACTAGACCCAGAGGATAAACACAAAAAACTGGTGGTCCGTTCGTCGTCTTTTCTACTCTTAATTAATCCAGAAAGTTACAAGGCCTTAACCTCGGTTTTGGCCAAGTTGTAACTTGGATTAATTAACAAGACGACGAGATGGTCGTTAGAGAGATGGGTCTCTATTCGGATTAAATTTTTAATCCGTAGACATAGAGAAGTCTCTCAGGTATGACCCCGTGGTTGTCTTGGAAACCGCCAAGCCATACCCTACGCTAATACCAAATTAATTTCAAAAATAACTCAACTTGGTTTAATTAAAGGTGTACCTAAAATCAAGAATTTTGGAAATACAATTTGTAACTCATGTAACAAGGCTAACAAACTACGTCAACTCATAAACCAACCTAATCAGTCTTAAGCCAAACCACACTTGAGCTCCTACACCTTGACCTATTTGATTCACATGGAGCCAAGTCACTAAGCGGGAATCGGTACTGCTTAATAATCATCGACGATTACTCTAGATTTACCTGGGTTAGGTTCTTAAAAACTAAGGATGAAACCTTTAATTCATTTAATAACTTATGCAAAATGATTGAAAATCAAAATGATATTAAAATTAAAAAACTTAGGAGTGATCATGGGGGAGAGTTTGAAAATCAAAAGTTTGAGGAATTTTGCAAAGTCAATGGGTATATCCATGAGTTTTCCTATCATAGAACCCCCCAACAAAATGATATAGTCGAGAGAAATAATAGAATACTTCAGGAAGCCGCTAGGACCATGCTCAACGAATATAACCTAGCTAACCAATTTTAGGCAGAAGCGGTAAATAACACGTGTTACATTCAAAATAGGGTATTAATTAATAGAAGACACAATAAGACACCCTATGAACTCTATTATCATAGATTACCTAATTTACAATATTTAAGGGTTTTTGGGTGCAAAGTCCACATTTTGAATACTAAGGACTACCTAGGTAAGTTTCAATCAAAGTCAACCCCAGGGACTTTCTTAGGATATTCAACAACTAGTAGAGCTTATAGGGTTTATAATAAGCAAACTCACAAAATTGAGGAAACTACCAATTTAATCTTTGACGAAGATGTTGAACCAAACTCTTACAATCAAAATCTAAACCAATCAAATCTTGATAAAGAAGACAGTGAACCATTAATTGAACCATCAATTGAACCACTGATTGAACCATTAGATGAACTATCAATTGAACCAACTACTGAGGTATCAACTGGACCAATAACTGAACCAACCAAAGTAGTTGAACCAAACACTGAACCAAACCATCCAGCTGGACCTGAGGCTGAACCTAGTTCCAGAAGAATAATGAAACCCAGACTCAATCATCCATCTGACCAAATCATGGGTGATCCAACCATAGGAGTCAGAACTAGGTCTTCTTATAGAAATCATAGTTAGATCGCATTGATTTCAAAAATTGAACCTAAGACTATAGAGGAAGCCCTACCTTTCCCAGATTAGATCATAGCTATGCAAGAGGAACTAGCCCAATTTGAAAAAAAACCAAGTATGGGAATTAGTACCTAAACCTGAGGGAAAATCAGTTATAGATACTAAGTGGGTATTTAGAAACAAATTGAATGATCAAAGGGAAATTGTGAGAAATAAAGCCTGCTTAGTAGCAAAAGGGTTTAGTCAAGTCAAAGGGTTATATTATGATGAAACCTATGCCCTTGTAGCCAGACTTGAATCAATTAGGATGCTACAAGCTTTTGCAGCCCATAGAGGGTTTAAAATATACCAAATAGATGTTAAGTTTGCATTTCTTAAAGGGTTCATAAAACAAGAAGTATATGTTGGGTAGCCCCCAGGATTTGAGGACTTAGACAAACCTGAATATGTATTCAAACATAGGAAAGGCCTTTATGGGTTGAAACAAGTACCTAGTGTTGGGTATGGCTTGGCGAGTTTCCCTAGCGAATACCTGATCGATCCGAGAGACCTCTCCATGCCTACGGATTAAAATTTAATCCGAATGGTGAGCCGTCTCCCATCGACCGTCTCGTGCCGTATCGAACAATCCAAATTACAACTTATCCAATTACCAAAATTGGCCTTGTAATTTGTTCGACCATTCGACCACGAAAAAGGCGACGAGTTGATCGCCGACTTTTGTGTTTATGGTCGGGGTCCAGTTAATAATTTATTAATAAAGATATGAACTCAAAATAATAAACTATTAAACATGAAATGATGAGACGAATCAACAAGACACATAATTAACATGCAATTAATCAAAGGAGCATAGGGAAAGTTATACCTTTCCTATCACCTCGTGATCTTCTACCTTATGACCCTTCCTTCGTGGACGTCGTGTGGGCGACGATCTACCACGATCCGAGATCACCAAAGCCATCAAAAGAGCCCCTTCTTCTAGCCGACCAAAACCCTAGATAATAGGGTTTGCGTCGCCGACCTCTTCTTCCTCTACCCTTGCGCCGCTGACCGCCGGAGCCGCTCCAAACCCTCCGGACCGACAGCTGACCTAGAGAGGAAGGAGAAGGAGATGATGAAGGAGAAAATTCTCCTTCTTCCTCACCCAAACAGCTCGCAAGATCTCTTCTCCCTCAACCTTGCGCTGCAGCCGCAAGGTGACCTTGCGCCACCTTCTTCCAGCCGCCGTCACCACCTTCACCCTCTCCAAGCACCACAAAAGGTAGAGAACTCCTCTACCTTATCTCTGTGATCCCCAACCGAAGTATAGTGGAGGAGGAATGAAGAACCGAGGAGTCTCTCTCTTCTTCTTGATGCGCCACCGAACCCTTGGAGAGAAGGAAGAGAGGGAGGAGAGGAAGGAGGCTTTTGGGTGTTGGCTCTTGATTGATTAAGCCTTGGTTTCTTGATCCCATAGGGTATTTATAGGGCTAAGGTAGGGACCAAGAGGAGGAGTTGGTTCTTGGCCCATTAATGGATCTAAACCCGATCCATTAATTAAGATCCATTCCACTAAAAGATCTTAATTGAACTTCCACACCAACCCCCATATTTTCATATGGGCTCCACATATTACGAGTCGTTCATCCCCCCCGTGTTTAAGATCTAAAATGCCCATTAATTAATTTAAATTACTAAAAATTCAAATTAACTAACTTCAGGATCCTTGACTAGTACCACTCAACCTTATCATCGTGCCGCATCAAATCCACCTGCAGGGTTTAGCACGTTGAACCTTTTGAACTCATCAAGTGGGCATCATCATCCTGACTCACCAGGACACGGATTCTGTCAATAATCATCGGCACATCATATTATTAATATTATCTCCCAACTTACCAGGCCTATCGATCTAACAGAATAGATCTCTCCCATTGGCAGATCAAAGAAATAATAATTAATAATATATGCCCGATATTATTTCGGGATTAAGGGATCGTACTCCATAATATAAACTGAGGTCCTGTCCAATTATCAAGTTAGTACAAATTGGATAACCTCGGGTTTCGGTCCTGCTCAATGTGCTCAAAGCACACTAGTGCAATTCTATGGTCAAGACCAACCACACCTAATTACACTACAACCATCCCGATGGATTGTCCAATTCCATCTCGGTTGTGGGCCTCTAATTTATACTAAGTAAGGAACTGATAACATGATCTTCCGTGTGACACCACACACCATGTTATCTACAATGCAAAGTAATTAGACTTCGTGTATGTACTATTATAAATAAACACCTAGTGTAGTTGCGATTCTCTTTTTATAATAATGATGTTCATATAAAGAAACTCATGTCATTCAGTATACACATCATACAATCTCCCACTTATACTTAAAGACACTGCTGTTCTCCCAATGTCATACATCTGACTCCCATATCCTCCACATGCCTATCAAAAGCCTTAGTTGGAAGAGCTTTCGTGAAAGGATCTGCCAGGTTGTCCTCTGATGCAATCTTGGCGACAGCCACTTCTTCGCGTTTTACGATTTCTCGTATCTTGTGGTACTTGCGCTCTATGTGTTTACTCGCTTTATGGGCTCGTGGTTCCTTCGAGTTTGCAACTGCACCACTGTTATCACAAAAGATTGTGGGCAAACCAGGAATCACATCCAAGTTCATGATGAAGTTCCTGAGCTATACAACTTCCTTGGCTACCTCTGAGGCTGCCACATATTCAGCTTCCATGGTGGAGTCCACCACGCACTTCTGCATGACACTCCTCCAAACAATGGCTCCACCACCTAATGTAAACATAAACCCTGAGGTAGACTTACTTTTGTCCCCGTCTGACTGGAAATCTGAGTCCGTATAACCTATAGGGACTAATTGGTTTGCCCGGTAAACCAGCATATAATCCCTTGTCCGTCTCAGTTATTTCAATATATGTTTTACTGTAGTCCAATGTCCCTGTCCAGGGTTACTTTGATATCTGCTAACCATGCCCACGGCAAAACAGATATCAGGTCTCATGCACAACATATCATACATGAGGCTTCCTACTGCTGAAGCATAAGGAACCGCCTTCATTTCCTCTATCTCCTTTGATGTTTTCGGACACATCTCCTTGGATAGGGGAACTCCATGCCTAAAGGGTAGAAAACCCTTCTTGCAGTTTTCCATGCTAAAATGAGACAAGACAGTGTCAACATATGAAGCTTGGGATAAGCACAACATCCTTTTCTGGCGATCCCTTATGACCTTGATCCCAAGGATGTGTCCCGCTTCTCCCAAGTCCTTCATATCAAACTGCTTTGATAGCCAGACCTTTACGTCTGATAAAACATTGATATTGTTGCCAATTAACAAAATGTCATCTACGTATAGTACAAGAAACACCACGACGTTTCCATCACATCTTTTGTACACACATGACTCATCCGGGGTTTGAGTAAATCTATATGACTGGATAACTTCATCAAATCGGATGTTCCAAGATCTTGAAGCTTGCTTCAATCCATAAATGGATAGATTAAGCTTGCACACAAGATGCTCTTTGCCCTTTGCAATGAACCCTTCTAGTTGCTGCATGTAGATGGTCTCCTCAAGACTCCCGTTAAGGAAGGCTGTCTTGACATCCATCTGTCATACCTCATAGTCCATATGAGCTGCAATAGATAAGAGAATCCGGATAGACTTAAACATGGCTACTGGCGAAAAGTGTTGGATCGAAAAAACCGATAGAGGGGGGGGGGTGAATATCGGAAAACTTTCGGATTTGAAAACTAAGAGAAGTTGCACAGCAGAAGTTAAAAACACACAACGTAAACACGGGAGGTTTTACTTGGTTCGGAGCCTGGGTCGACTCCTACTCCAAGGCCCACGGTCGTTGACCGTTTACTTTGGGCAATTCTATATGAGGCGCAATGGAAGTTTACAAATATTGATTTACAAATACAGTATAGTAAACTTAACGAAAAGAAAGCTCTTCTTTTTACCGACGTCCGATGAAGGTTTACTTTTTCGGAGCAGCGTGACGTCGTCGGCTCGAGTTGGGAGGTTTTCGGAGCAAGGCGCGAGAGCGGAAGAGCGTAGAAGCGTTGATTGGAAGTGATGTTCTGAAGCCTTGGTCGAGGGCCCTTTATATAGGGCCTGGGGGCGCCCGGGATGTCGGGGGCGCCCCCACGTGGCCTTTGATCCGCCAAAGTCTCGGTCGCGTCTGATCCCCTTATCTTCGGGATCCGCTTTGACCGGGGCGCCCGGAGCGCTCGGGGCGCCCGGAGCGCTCGGGGCGCCCGGATTGACCCGGTCAAAGCGTTATCTGCTTGGCTTCGAAGGGAGCTTCGGTAGCTGGCCCTGGGGGCGCCCGTAGCACAGGGGGCGCCCGGGAGCACGGGGGCGCCCGCAAGATGTACTGTCGAAGCGTACTTTTTGCTTGTGTGTTTTGTGTTCACCTTGGGGGCGCCCGGGACACTCCGGGCGCCCTGGTCAGCTATTGCCTCATTCCTTTGAGGCTCTCTGAGCTGCAGACACTCGTTCCTTCGGTCCTGCATCCAGGGTTAGTCCAAAAACACAACAAAATATTAAGTGATTAGTTTATACAGCCTTAGCTATCTTGGTTCTGACTTTGGTCTCCAAAATGGAGCCCTAGGTCGAACAGACGCCTACTGTTCCCTCGACAGGGAACGCGTCCTCACCTACTCCTCTCGGGAGAATTTACCTAATGCCAACCGTTCCTTTGGTTAGACTTTTGCCTGACGGTCCTTTGTCAGGTCTTGGATGCCGAGCTACCCTTCGCTCGGTGCCTAGGATTCCTTCGCTAGGGCTTCAGTCCCAGGCTGTCCTTCGCCTGGCGCCTAGCAGTCCTTCGCTAGGGCTTTTGACTCTGGCATTCCTTCGTCAGTGCCTAGCAGTCCTTCGCTAGGTCTTTTTACCCTGGCATTCCTTCGCCAGTGTCTAGCATTCCTTCGCTAGAACTTTTCCTGCACACTAGAGTCACTTGTTAGAAAACAAGTAAGACTTAACTTTTGAGCTCTGTTGCCATTATCAAAACACAGGTTTGACTTGGGTGCATTCTGCACCAACAAAAAGGTCTTCTCATAATTGATACCCTCTTTCTGAATGTACCCTTTCGCAACAAGCCTAGCTTTAAAGGTCTCAATCTTCCCATCTGATCCTCTCTTTCTCTTGTAGATCCACTTGCATCCAATGGCTTTTATACCATTGGGTGTTTCTACTAGCTCCCAGACATGGTTAGAATCCATAGATTTTATCTCGGAGTTCATTGCCCTTTGCTAAGAATCTACATTCTTGTCTTGGAGGGCCTCGTCATAGGTCCAGGGATCCGGTTCATTTTTACCTGGGACCAAGTCCGCAGATCCTCCCAGAAACATGAACCTTTCAGGTTGTCTAACAACCCTCCCATTGCGACGAGGTACCACCTGTGTATTCTCAGTGACACGTCGTGCAGTAACTTGTGGTGTGTCCTCTTGTACAATTGGTCCTAAGGTCGGAACGTCCCCCCTTAACTCTTCAAGCACAAGTCTACTCTTGGGCTTATGGTTTATCACATAGTCTTCCTCTAAGAATATGACATTCATGCTAACGATTACCTTCTGATCCTTAGGACTATAGAATAGACCACCCTTCGGTCCCTTAGGATAGCCCACAGACAAGCGTACTTCTGTCCGAGATTAAAACTTATCAGTATCTTCCTTCAGTACATGTGTTGGACTACCCCAAATCCGAATATGTCCTAGACTAGGCTTTCGCCCAGTCCACAATTCTATTGGAGCAGAAGGGACTGACTTAGATGGTACCATGTTCAGAATATACGCAGTTGTATCTAGAGCATATCCCAGAATGAATCAGGCAAGTTTGAATAGCTCATCATTAACCTAACCATTTCCATAAGAGTTCTATTCCTTCTTTCTGCAACACCGTTCTGTTGGGGTGTACTAGGTGCAGTTAGCTGGGACTGAATCCCAGCTTTTGATAGGAAGGTCCTAAACTCTCTAAAGAGGTACTCGCCACCACGATTTGATCATAGTGTCTTGATACCTTTACCTTGACACTTTTCCACATCAACCATGAACTCTTTGAACTTATCAAAGTATTCAAACTTGTGGCGCATCAGGTAAATGTATCCATACCTTGAATAATCATCAATGAAGGTGACGAAGTATTCAAAGCCACCTCTAGCCTGGATTGACATAGGACCACACAGATCAGAATGAATCAGTTCTAACATATCTTTGGCCCTATACCCCTTAGCCATGAAAGGCCTCTTGGTCATTTTACCTTCCAAGCAAGACTCACAGGTCGGGAGATCCTCCACCACCAATGAACCCAGGGGCCCATCGGCTATCAACCTTTGAATCCTACTAAGGTTAATATGGCCTAGCCTAAGGTGCCAATGATACGTCTGATTCATCTTAGAAGGCTCTTTTCTCTTATTTGAGTTAAATGATGAGCTATTTATTTCAGTATGCATCGTGGGAGGTTTTGGTTCTAGAGTATACAGATTGTCGACCATTGTACCTGTTGGGACCGGGTGCATGTTGACAAGGATACGGGTTCGTAAAATTTCAAATTTTTACGTGCAGCGGAAGAATTAACATAAAATAATTTCCTAAATTATTTTAACCACGTATCTAGCATGCATCCTTATGATATGTGGACATAAACAAAAAATAAAACTTTGCGAAAAAGTAAACTAATTTACTTTGTACCTCTCGTAACTCAAAGAAAGGGACGAGATCCAACCGTAGCATCCCTTGGAAGCTTCGCCTCTATTCGCGTCCACGCCGAGTTCCCTTCGGGATGACTTCGCAAAGTCATGAGTTTTGTGCCGACGAGAACTACTAGATTCTCGGAAGGCACAACTAGAAGAACAAGAGAAAAGATAGGAAACTAACCACCAAGAAACGGAATCAAAATTCCGTTAAGGGAAGGAAGGAGACGTGATCCGCTTCTTCTTCTTCGGGGTCTCTTTGGTGGATGAAGCTCACGCCCACCTTGGGATTTGTGCCAGCCCTAGGGGAGAGAGAGAGAGTCAGCCCTAGAGAGAGAGGGGCGCCGGCCCTAGAGAGAGAGAGAGGCGTGTAGAGAGAGAGAGAGAGAGGAGCAACTAATCTCTTGATTAATTGATTGGAATTAAGGGCTTGCCTTTGGTTCCTTTATATAGTTGCTTCTCCCTTGCCAAGTCTCCTCTTTAACGGAATTTTTCCATAAGAAATTTATCCTATAAATTCTCTTATTAATTATTCCGTTTAAGCCAAGTTTTATTATAACTAACTTTATAATAAAACAAATATTTCTTCTCCTTTTATTATGGAATAAATTTTATAAGAAATTTATAAACTTTCTTATTATGGAAAAATCAATTCATAATTAATTTTATAAATTTAAAATAAACCATTCCATTGATCATTTTAATTTCCATAAAAAAAGTAAACTTCTATAAATTTATTTATATAAATTTCTTTATACAAATTTATTTATCCATAAAATAAATCCTTCTCTCTTTTTAATTATGGAATAAAATTTGTATAAGATTTTCTTATCATGGAAAAATCAATTCATAATTGATTTTATAAATTAAAATTAAACCAATTCATGGTTCATTTTAATTTCCATAAAAAGAATAAATTTCTACAAATTTCTTTATAAATCTCTTTATATAAATTTCTTTATATATCAATTTATTTATCCATAATTTTATAAAACAAATCACGCTTGATTTATTTTATTAATTAAACCAAATAAATTGGTTTATCCCCTTTATTGTGGCCGGCCAAACCAAAGGGGTTTGGCACCCTCTTGGGCCAGCCAAACCGAGCCGAACCGTCGCAAATTAAACTCATTTAATTCGCTCAATAAGCCTTCAAAAGACTTAGCC